>JAEQBH010008890.1:0-151150 GCA_016808115.1 Tetrastigma voinierianum | reverse complement strand
TTTATCTGACACTTGTTTCGCCGAATTATTAGATTTAGAACTTCTATGGTATGAGCACGAAATCGGCTGGAGCTTAATTTCATGATTGCAGGCAAAAATTAACTTTTCCGTGCCAGGTACCTCCGCTCCTCTTAGACTCATTTTAATAGTAAACTAGGTCTTGTTCGCTCTTTATCTCGACGAGACGGCGCCCGGTTGAAAAGTCAGAGCCACAGCTAAGTATAAGTAAGGAGCTCCCCCTTGTGGACTCCTCTAGAATGGGAACTGAGATGGATTTCGTAGAATGCTTCTTAGCGCTGTATGTTAGAAGGCTTTCTTGAACTTGGAAGAAAGGTGGCGTTGTACTTGCCACGGATCACGAGCCAGGCTCAAAGGCGCAATCCTCACATTGAATCCTTATGCTTATTTATACGGGTGATGGCATCGAGCACCGCGCATGTATCTGGATTTGCCTCAATTCCCAGGTTGTTCACTATAGGCAGGAATTTCGGTAAACCTGTAGAAGAGCACACTTGATGGTTGGCTTCATGTTGTAGCTTCTTGGATTGAGCGCTTGGAGAGATATGAGTGATGTGAAGGTCGGCTGTGGTGGATTTACCAGTAACCGTCTGCCATATGCACCTCCATAGTTGCGCCTATGCAGCTTACGGGGCATGGGTTAACTCAGGCCGAGCTCCTAGCGTTCTTGAGTCAACAGCATTACCGATATGGCGGTTCCACAATCTTGACGACGAGGATTCTTTTTTATGATGGTTTTGCAGGATCCATAAATTCTGGACGCTCAGAAAGGACATCATAAAGCACAGGGGGACTGCGTTTGTTTGATAAACTCGGCTGAGGTGTTCACCGACGAAGGGTTTATCTTTGAAGGCGTGCCTGTTTATGAAGTGATGAGTGCTTGCATTTATAGTTGCGACGCCGCGTTTCAGCCGCGGGTCTCACGCCACGGTGCATTCGTGAAGGCTTTGCGAATCATTCTGTTAGGCCGGCGTTCTGGTCTGCAGCTCATACTCTTTTGCTTGACGGTTTGAAGAATGGTACGGTGTTCGACCTATGGGTGATTCTTATTAAGATTGATTCCTCCATGTAACTTCTTCCATGCGAAAGACGTCTCGTTAATCTGAAAAACGCTACGTAAGAGGAGGCTTTGAGGTCTTATATGTAACCGGTAAAAATCTGGCGGAAGATGTTGAAACCGTCATCAGGCCGATCTTGGTTCTAACGGATTCTTCCGAGAAGGCTTTAAATTGGTGTTTCATCACGCCCATGTCAAGCTCGATCCGTATTCACCGTAGTGACGACTCTTTGCTTCCCCATGGGGCTGTGCTTCACACTGGCTATCCGTTGATCTCTGAACCATCTACTCAGTGTGTGGATTGGGCTTGCCAGTCTCATGTGGTATCTGGAGGGGATGGCTTTTGTGCGTTCGATTGAGGTCACTACAACAACATGGCTATAAGGCGTGGGCGTCTACAATGGGAATCACCAGTGATGTTGTTATTGCCTTGCAAGGGAGCTCTCCCAGTGAGCACGGTTGGATTCAGCAGGTAACACCTTTTCCCCGAGAAAATCCTCATGAATGTGGTAGCGGAGCTCCAGTTTCTCTCCAATACATTTATCGAAGGCGGCAGATGATGTCGGTGACTCCGTTATCAACTAGAACCCAGATGGTATTTTATTGGCCACGATTACACGATGGGTCATCGTGAGGTGTTAGCATCCGTGGTCAAAGGTCGAGAGAATGTGATGGATGTGTCGGCGGGTGCCAGTTTGGATACAGATTGGATTTCCCTGTTCGTGACCTTTGATCCTCTTTGTCTTGAGATGGAACTTTCCAAGACTGAACTAGACTCTCTCACCCTCCTCTGAATCCTCCAGAGATCACTGGTTTCTCGAGGTTCTTTGAGTCTTTGAGTAGATCTGTAGAGTCGCGGTTGTTGAAGTTAGGACCTGGTTGGGCTTGATTACGGGCACGATTCTCTGGAGATATGGCATGGGAAGTATCCGCGCCGTATTAAAATTACTACATTTCTCTCTTGAGTTGTATCTGGTCGTCAGATGGAGTATAAAGTAGTCCTTATGGAACTCGCGATGCCAGGCTGTCTCTTGTTGTAGGATCGACTTCATCGAGTTGGCCATCTGAGATTGTTCGTTTAGTATGTGTGGGGACACCGTGACCACTGAGGCTGTAGGGGGGTGAAGCGCTTGGGTGAATAACGTCGTCGTCTCAGTTCACGGTGGACCCTGACGATCTCACGAGGAGTTGCCCACGTAGCCTTTTTAAAGATAGTTTCTTCATTTTCTTTTGGATCTTCTTGGTATATGCTGGGGCTTCGTGCCATTAGTTTTGTCTGTTCCGCTCCTTACTCTTTATGGGTGGAGGAACTCTCCTTCTTAGATAGGGCTTCTTGTGGTTTCCTCTGCCTCTCTGCTTTTGACTTTCTCGGCCATGCTTGCAGGGTTCTTCGAGATGGAAAACATTAGATCATGGCTGCCACTCTGCCCGACAATGAATGTGATTGCGAATTTTCATGGTATCTCCCATCTTCGGGGACTCGCGGTTGGATCTTTTCCGTGGGACCTTGAACTCCCTCGAGCCACAGCGACGGTCAATAGATGGTAACTAGGTTTTAAATCACATCTGGCTGATGAAGTGGAAATGACGCAATGGATAGTTCTGAATGAAGAGATTGATGAAGGTGGAATTCTATTAAACAGGGCCAAAAGTGGGCCCTTTAGTCGTGTGCTTGAAAATACTGCATATACAGGGGTCTGATACCATGCTCATTTTGATTTTTGTAAGTAGTGAGGTGGTGGCGGATCTTTATTCCGTCAGATAGCCTCCCTTCTTGACGTGCAATTTCATTTGGAAAGGGGAGTAGCGTAGGCATATCAATTTGTCAAGTGGTCAGGTTCTTTGTGCAGTGTCCATAGTGTTTGGGGCGTCAGCTAACCACCTCCTTCACACGTGGGGTTCTTGTTGAAGGCTCCTAAGCTCGCTCCCATAGTTGTTCATCACGCTCCTGGCTGAGGTAGTGCTGATTCTTGTTCCATATATCTCAAGGCATTGCTCGGTTTCCACACTCTTCCGTAAAGGGCCAGGTGTGATCAGTGCCCCTTGGCTCAATGGGACTACCTCTGTTTCTTCACCTCGGGAATGTCGGTGACCCCGCGTTATTGCTCCCTCAGGGGCGATGTCATGTTTCTTGGAGCACATGATGTTTCTCGTGGATGTTTTATCTGTGGTGGTTGTTCTAGCTCTTCTGCTCCCGGGTGGTGAATTGTGAGGCGAAGTGCTTCCACTTCGTTCGTGTTGGCTTGCATTACTTCTACTTTCCAAGATTTCTTTGTCCGCATCGCGGTGGTTCACACGCATCCTTGGCGGTTGGCGTTGCTCTGGCGGCCGTTCCGGGTTGATATCATCGATGGCGAAATCGATTTATGTTTATATAAGGCCCCATCGTTCCCTGGTGATTATAGCCCGATGATGCCTTTTAGCGGGCCCGGTACCGGGCGTATGAAGTCGTGGCTGGACGGATTGTTTGTGGGTTGGGATCACCGGGTGTCACGGATGCGTCCCGGGTTGAAGCGGGATCGTATGGGGAGGCGCTGATCTGCAGACTTGGACGTGCTCTACGAGAACAAAGAAAGAAGAGGTCGGCTGATTTGTGCCGTGGCGCTCCGATGCCTAAGTGGGTTTATTTAAAGGAGAAAGAAGTGTTGGCAGAGGGCGAATGTGTTGCATATGGTGTCGACCCAAATGTGTACCTTTCCTTGGCCCAGGGTGACCGTGTATTTATAGTAGATGTCCAACCAGTTGTCCTTTATCTAACTAAGTTTACTTTGTTGGATGGGATTTTCTTATCAATACTTCAGTTTGGTAATGGTTTGAAAGATTTTGTTTGTTGGGATAATCTTCCTTCCTTATTGGGGGGAGATCCAGCTGGTGATGATTTGTCTTTCCTTATTGATAAGATTTGGTTGGATTAAGCGGGATGATATCTTGTTAGGGGTTATTCTATTTTTACTGTATTGGCGAGAAATACAATCGTTTGGGGGATATGGACATCTAATTCTAAATAAGATGTCCTTTGGACCCAGTAGATTCGGGCCTTCGTTTGGGTGATGAGGGCTGGTGTTACGTTGAGCGCCATATTTGGGCTTGGTGGGTGGGCCTGTTGTGCTAAATAATCAATACAAATAAAATGTGATTAATCTTCCAAGTGTTCAAACATACAAAGTGTAATTGGTATTTCATAAGTATTATAGTTTGGAAAAACTTTTCAATTAGTATCTCTGAAATATTTACTAAAAATGGTGAGTGTTAATGAAGTTTGATATTAATAGGGTTTGAAAAAATGGGCTGCTGACATACCCAAGCTAAGCGCGCAACGCAATACGAGGAGCCTGGCCTAACGCCGAAGGCTGCATTGTGAGGTCACGATGATCTTGGATGAACAGAAGGTCTGCAAATCGGTATGACCGCCCGATACGAAAAATAGAATGGCAGCGAAACATCGTCTGCCAGCTCGGCAAATGCGTAAGGAAAGACAAATCATCGCGTGCTCTGGCCATTGCAAATGACTACTTGATAAGAAAATGCGATCAATGAAGCAAACTCTGCTGGCAACTGGTTGGACATCTTATATACATGGCCACCCGGCGTGGCGTACACTCTTGAAATAAAGCATGCTGTCTGCTATGCAACGATAAGCCACTCTTTTCTCTCGAGAAGGCGGCAGGCATCGAGCGTGGGCACAGCCCTGGCGACCTGTGGCGGTCTTTGCGAAGGAAGTCTTCGTCCACGGCACTGGTGGCTATCGACCCCCCACGCGGTGCTCTCAGCGGCGCGATCGAGCAGCCCGCAACGTCGGTCAACCGGTGACAACATGCGCTCGACCGTTCATTGAGAAAAGGCATGCATCACCGGTGCCATCGTGAGAACGGCGATTCTATTTACTATGGCGTTTCTCAGGTCTGTGATATATCCAGGAATAGCGAGAACGGCATGGCGAATCCGCGGGGATGCGTACTGGCGTGGGTGCAGCTTGGCAAAGCAGTGGGAAACACTGCGCCTGGGCCAATCGCGCACGATAGAAGAAGTTGTTTCTTTCGGCGAGCGAAAACGGTGAGGAGGGTGACATTCCGTGAGCAACGCGATCGCGATATTCCCAGTGAAGCGGCGGCTCGACGACTAGAAGGGCGCGATTAACCTAGCGAGAGAGTGAACGTACTCCGGGCGCGTGAGCAGGCTCTCGCCTGGAAGCAGGAAGAAGAAGTGTGAAAGCGCCAGCAGAGCTTTCAGCCATGTGAAGAGAGGTGGTTAAGGGCAGCTATTGGGCGCCTTGTGCGACAAGGCTGAATACCGCACAGCAGTGCTCGCAACCCGCCCATCAGTGAAGTGCGCAGGTGCGACCAGTAAAGATCGTCGCTGCATGCACGAAAGTGAAGATGAGTGAACACGTGCGTCGCGGCTGGCCTGCCATTAGGCTGGCTGAGACTGGCAGAATTCCGCTAATCTCTTCATTCCGAAGAGCTTATCCATTGGATCGTCCTTCGGGCGAGGCTTATCGAGAAGGCGAGTTACTAAGCTCGATGGCAGATCAGCCGCAGTGCGTCACGATCTAAGGTGTGAGGAGATCGCGATGAACAAGCGATGAAAGAACCAAATCATGGCATTCATTCTTTGGTGGAAGATGCCGTCGAAAGGATGCATTTTCCCGTCTCGAACCGAAGCATGGCGAAAGGTGCTGCTGCAGCAAGCCGAAGAAGGAGAACTCACTCATGTAAGTGTGTTCAACACAGCAAGCAGGCTGGCGACAGATCTCAAAATGAAGAGCGATACAAGGCGTGGCACCTCAGCCAAGTATGGGCTCCACCCGTCCGAGAAGGCGGCGTCACCCCCTGGCATTCGGTGTGGCAGTCTGCTTCAGTAACAGCAGTCTGCAGATAACCACCAGCTGCGGCTGGTCAGTCTGCAAGCTCAGCTCTTTGCCGGATCCATAAGGACTCACGGATCGCGAACGCTTTTCAGAGAAGAAATAAATGCAATATGGCCCGGTTCTCCGGCGTTTCCTGTCTCAGTCGAGCCTAGAATGAGGCCGAAATCAAGCCGGGGCTTGGGTCACGGCTTCGACCCAGCGCCCGGCATGGCGGATGGCGACCGGCGGCTGCGCTAATCAGGTGATCTCCGGGAAGATTACTGGAAGAGGAGGTCTGAGCCGACGGAAATCTGCTTGGCGACGCTAGGAAATCAATGCGATCAGCACGCCTTGAGCATCCATCACGATCTCTAACGAATGCGGAGAATACCAGCTTGCCCTCACGGCGACCCACGGCCGGTAGTTCCGGCATGTGTGGCCAGCAAAACCATCGGGATTCTAATTGACTCTTGGCTCATTAACATCATCTTCGCATCGACACCGATAAGGTAGATGACCAGGCTTCGGGTGACACATCTGCAAGTTGCGGGAAAGTGTTGAATCAGCAGCGACAGGAAAACTACTGGCATTTAACGCGGCAAATTCGCCATTAACAAGCGCATCGACTTTGCGCAGGAAGACCACCAGCTGACGCCGATCGCGCTTCCATCCTCCGCATCTGGCTTCCCCAACCATACTGCGGAAGCGAAATGTGAAGAAACGAATAGCAAGGTAGCCTCATGTGAAAAGCGATAAATACGTGGTATGGGCGACTTGACTATCGCATGACGAGCCAGCGTAGAAGGCTCGTATAAACTGGATATTTCTGCGCCTATATCCGACTTCGGCTAGCATCTCAAAGGCCTCACTGCAGCATTTCGCGAAGACGCGTGCCGCATGGAAGCGTGAAAACCTGCGACCGTAAGTGGTATAACCCGTCCCGAGCCGGTCGGCGCAGCGAGCCGCGCAGCGAAGGAGATCGTGCTTCAAGCAGTGTAGGAGGTGGGTATCTGATGTTGGCGCATGTGGGTGTAACAGGTGAAGCAAATAACGAGTGGCGACTGTCGACGCCTCGCTGGCGTACTGGGCGACTTCCTGCGAGGATGCGACCTGCATCTGGCGCCACCAAGGCCACGGCGCCGAGGGCCAAGCGACTCACTTTGGCGGGCTCGCCTCTTGCCGCAGGCCTGCGCCTCGGTCGGATCGGCTCGGGCTGCGTGCGCCACTCTGGTGCGGAACGCCGCGAGGCCCGCAGCGCCGAGGGCAATTTTGCTCGCTGGCGAGCTGCGTCTACTCTACACAAAGCCATGGCCTCGAGAGTCGGATTAAGCTCGGGCTACATCGCCACTCATTGGAGCATCACCAAGACCCTGGCGAGGCCAAGCGACTCACTTTGCGAGCTCATCTACTACTGCCGCAGACCCACGTACCTCACGAGTGGAATCATTTCGAGAATTTCTGTCGCCGCTCGAAATTTTGTATTTCTCTCTTGGTGGGGCATACCAAGGCCACAGCAGCGAGAGCCAAGTGCACTTCTCTTTGGCGAGCTCATCTGCTGCCTTACGAGGCCACGGCGCCTCAGGGTGAGATCGGCTCGGGCTACATCGCCACTCATTTGGAGCATGCAGGAGCCACGAGCGCCCGGGGAAGCAGCGGCTCACTTTGGCGAGCTCACTTTGGCGAGCTCATCTACTCTGCCGCGAGGCCCGCGGCCTCCAAGAAGTAAAAGATCGTTTCATTTTACATCGCCCGCGGCTTCCCATAGCCCACTGGCTGGAAACAGCCGAGCCCCTGGCGCGAGGCGGCGACTCACTTTGACTCGTCTCACTGCACGAATTGGCGCCTCGGGATCGAGGTCGGCTGAGTACACGCCGCGCTCCCGGCCTACGCGCCGCCGGCTGACGCCTGAGCCTGGCGCGAGCCAGCGGCTAACTTTGGCCCGAGCTCATCTACTGCGCACGAGCCATCTTTGCCTCGAGAATGATCATTTCGTACACGCCGCGCTCGGCTACACTCGCCCGCGCTCAGTGAGCGAT
Source organism: Tetrastigma voinierianum (assembly GCA_016808115.1). Lineage (NCBI taxonomy): Eukaryota > Viridiplantae > Streptophyta > Magnoliopsida > Vitales > Vitaceae > Tetrastigma > Tetrastigma voinierianum. The sequence goes on along the minus strand of JAEQBH010008890.1, from coordinate 143,193 downwards.
TGCCAAAGGCCATGGCGCCCGAGCGAGCAACTCACTTTGGCGAGCTCATCTACTGCCAAAACCCAGCGCCTCGAAGTCGAATCATTTCGAGCTGTCTTTTCAGTTGGAACACCACCAAGGCCAGCGCCCGAAGCCATTTGCTCACTTTGGCGAAGCTCATATATGCTTCCACGAGCCCACCCAGCGCACCGGAAATCGGTCTTCGAGCTACGCCGCCGCTCAAGCGGGAAACGCCCACCAAGACCCGCAGCGCCGAGCCAGCGGCTCCTTTGCGAGCTCTATCCATACACTGAGCCATTTGCCTGGGAGATGAATCGACTCGGTATGCCCTCATTTGAAACGCCACAAAACCCTGCGCCCGAGCAGCACTCACTTTGTGGCTTCATCCTACGCACAACCCTGGCACCTCGAAACCAGACTAACAGAACTACATAACACTCATTTGGAAACGCCACCAAAATACATTGCCGAGAGCCAACGTTGCTACTTAGCTCATCTACTACACACGTTATATGCCTTTACCCTCGAGTGGTCGGCTGGCTCATGCCGCTCGGCTACGCCGCTCTTTGGGCTGAGCGCCACGAAAGCCTGGCAGCGAGAAACCAAGCACTCTCTTGTGAGCTCATCTACTGCCCGCGAGCCCGCAGCGCAGTCAGGTGACTCGGGGCTATCGCCGCTCAATGAGACACCACGAGGCCCGCAGTGGCAGGCAGGCTCACTTTGGCCAGGCTAAATCCCCACGGGCCCGCGGCAGCTGAGTCGGTCGGCTCAAGCTGCATAAACCGGCTACATCGCCACTGGTGCGGGCGCGACCAAGGCCACAGCGCCCGGGAGCCAGCGGCTCACTTTGACGGGCTCATCTGCCTGGGGCCACGGCCTTCGGGGGGTCGGTCCGGCTGGCCATCCTTAACTCAGGCTACAATTTTCATTTAGAAGCGCCACCCGAGGCCACAGCGCGAGAGCCAGCAGCTGCTTCCCGTGAGCTCATCTATACGCACAGTACGGCCCCTCGGGAGTAAAGTGGCCTCAGAACTATCTCCTTGCATTCATTCATTCAGCCGGCTCGGTGGAGCGAGGCGCGTGGGAACTGGCAATAGCCTGGCGGGCTCCCATCCTCTGCCTGAGCCATTTGCCCTCGAGTCGGATCATTTCAATTTGTCGCCGGCTCAATTGGAACACCACCAAGGCCACAGCCTTGGGCCAAAGTTGCTCACTTTGTGAGCTCATCCTGCTCTTCCACAGGCCCACGTGCCTCGGGAATCGGGGATTGCTCGGACTACATCGCCGCTCGGCTACATCGCCACTCTGGCTGGGCGCCTGAGGCCACTGGCGCCGGGAATAGCGGCTCACTTTAGCGAGCTCATCACCACTGCGCACGAGCCCGCATTGCCTCGGGGAGTCGGTCGGCATAAACTACATCGCCACTTCGACTGCGCCTTCCGTTGAGCATGCTGACCCCGTGCCCGGGGAGCTAAGTAGCTCACATTGGCGAGTGATCCTCGGCATAAGCGTGTTGCCAGCCAGTGAGATCAACTCGGGCTAAAAATGCCACAAGGCCCCTGGTGGAATCCAGGCGGCTCACTTTGTGAAGTTCGTCTACTGCGGGCGAGTCCGCGGCCCACCTAGAGGCCGTCTCGAATTTAAACATTTCAGTAGCGAGAGCCAAATACTTCGCACGGAATGACCACAAACAATTCATTGCGAGCTCTTCCTAGAAAGTCACATGAACAAGCCACACTTGAGTTCGCACTAAAACTCTTCTAAGCGATTCACATGAGCGAGCCACCTTGACGGTTCCGCGAAGAGCTCTTCCTAGCGATTCACGCGGACGGGGCACGGCCGAGTTCGCGGCGAAACTCTTCCCGTGATTCGCATGAGCGAGCTGCACTTATTTATTCGCGTGGCGATCTCTTCTAGAAGTCCACATAAACGAGCCACGCCCGAGTTCGCGTGGCGAAGGCTCTTCACAGGATTCCGTGAAGCGAGTTAGGCGAAAATAGGTCATCTTGACCTGGGAATTGTTCCAGCTCATGTCGATCATTGACGGAGATCAGCCCAGTTCAAAGGCGACGAGTTAAAGATCATGCAACCTAAGGAATGCGTTCAGCTCATGCGATCGGTAGGCGGAGATCGGTAGTTAGCGGCGAGTTCTGCCAAAAATAGGTCATGCAGCCTAAGGAATCAGTCCAGTTCATACAAATTAGCCCACGAAGCCTCAGCGACTCAGCCTGACGAGCTTAATTGCCCAACTCAGACCCTCAATTCGAGCCATACAATTCACTTGAAGAAAAAAAAAAAAGAAAAATACTACGGTGAGAGCATGACGATAAAAATGAATATTTATTAAAGGAGGCTACATATGTCTCGGGCGGGCGACAAAGCAGTGTACATAAGAAAAATATAAAAATTAGTATCGATGACGGAAATGGTAAAAACCTGGCGTCGGCGGAGACAGGGCGATGAAGAGGAATGGAGGGCTTGTGGGTATCTAACTGCCAGAATAATTTGCGAAAGACTCTCTGCGTCCTCATCCTTTGGGAGATCAAAGTTGAAGTCCAAGTGCGGTGAACGTTATGACCTTCTATTTGGCGAGCCACCCAAAGGCGCGAACCTTGGCGGTCCCTCGTTACCCCGCTAATAACATCATCTACGAGCAACCAAGGATCTTTAGCTGGTAGAAAGATCGGCGTCGCGACACTCCTCGTTCAACCGCCCGTCGAATTTGCAGCCTCGGAGGCCTCCACGGTGAGCCGCCTCCAGCGCTCCACGGCGCCGGAGGCTCGCCACGAGCCACGGCTAGTGCGCCACTTTGTCCACATAGATCGCCATTGGCGCACACGGCTCCTCTTGGGACTCCGCGGCTCGCCGGGATGTGACGAGCTCACTCCACACTGGCTGTCCCAGGAAGCTCGTGCGGGAGGCCCCCTTGGCCCATCCGGGGTCTCGGTCCCGGATCCACTGTGTGCTGGGCTCACTTGAACCTTGCAGGCTCGCCTTCAGCCGCCTTGGCTTCTGCGAGACTGTCCCTCTCTACTTTCCTTGGGCTTGGCCAGGCGTTGTAATGTTTAAGATCAGAATTAAGTCTCTCCGCTAGCGATTACCATATTTGCGCCCGTTCTTGCGGCTGTTAAACTCGAGAAGAAAGAGGCTTGCTTCCGTAAATCTCAGTGATTTTTATACTTTAGTTTAATTTGTCCTTATAAACTGACCACTTCAAATAGGTATTTCTTCTGTACATTAAACATGAAATCCCAACATCGTCACGGGGATCAACTTTGAAAATGAAGCATACTCCAGTCGAGGACTTACGAGGCAACCTGAAGGGAGATAGGCTAGAACCTCATCAACGAGGCGGCGCTTCGGCCTCCAGGTGATCCCTAAGAGACGGACGATATCGCACCCATATGAGTTCGGTATTAGAAAAGCAAAAGAGTCCTCATCTTCGTAACTTTTATTAGTTTCTTCTGCTAGCCTTCCCGCACCGGTGGCCTAGCACTCTCGAAGGTGGATTCAGCGGTAATGACATAACCGCCAGCAGCGCTCGGCGAAGCTCAATCCGAAGATTTTGCCTCTCTGACGAGGCTTAGAAGAAGTGGAAACTTGTGACCTGAGAGCCTCGGCGCGAACAGCTGCCGCTCGGCTTCGAGAGCAAGAGTGGAACTCTCACAATTACGAACCTTGACCGAAACCGGCCGGTCTTTCTCAATAGAGCTTTATTTTTTCTGTTTCGCACTCCGGGGCTTCCGAGACAGTGCCCCCAACTGAACCCGAAATCTTCTGCAGTAGGAGTGGGCACATGATAAGCCCTATTGGGAACTCCTGGTGGAAAGGAGGCAAGGGCCTCGGCTTGAGTAGAGGCGTCTGCGGACCTCAGATTTGACGGGCGAGGAATGTCCTATTTTATCAGCTCCGCGCATAAGGGCTGGCGAGGACATTCCGCCCGACACGAGCTACGACATTATCTTAGCGCTAAGGTCAGAGTCGGTACAGGAAGCATGAGACATTCGTCATAAATGTTCAGCAACCCTCCCCTGCAGTTTTTAAAAAAATGAGCAAACACTCCACGAAGATTATCGGTGGTCCAGTGCTGGGCAGCCCGAGGTATCATCATGTCGAAAGGATCATATTCCCGGGTTGCGACCGCTAACAAGAAATAACGCCCTTCCACGGCACATGGGAGAAGGAAGATCAGAGATCACCAGAGGAGCTCCAGGGCGCTTGGAGAAATAAAGAAGCCCTCGATAGTCTCTCCTTTGAGGCTAAAGATAAAGGCAGAGCCACACTAGGGACGCGAGCCCTGATACAAAGGCCAATGAGCCCACCCAGAAATGCCCCAGTAGTTGGGGACCGAGTTGGGGAAGAGACAGTTTTGTTAGTATTACGAACCCCGCTTTCATGAAGGATACGGTGGAAAACAAAGACCATTATCAAAGCGACCTCAAAAACATACCATCCCGAACCTGGAGCCATGCAAAAGTCAAGGCGTCGGGGGTCCATTACTTGGAGCGCGGGAGAATGATAGCGACTAAGCAAAGGTAACCCGTCACGAGAAGGACCGACCTTGCTTCTGAGTCCTGATCCACGACATGTTAGATGATTTAAAGTATCCCGACCCCCGGGATATTTAATTAGGTTTATTTTCCCTTTATCTTATCAAAGGAAGAGGAGGCGCGAGGAGCGTTTGGGGTTCAGCCACGGCGAAAGGCGAAACATCTAACGATCCGGGCCAGGAAACAAGCGAAGAAGTCATCGCCAATACGTAAAGAAGAAGAGCGACCGGACCCATAATAAAAGCAAACAGTAAAAACGAAATCCAATCAATTTAACTAGAGTCTCGTCGTATGTCCGAAGAAGAAACCAAGAGAATGAGAGCCCGCGATGGTCGGGAGATAAGACGGAAGAAGCTACCTCGGAAAAATACCCGAGAAAAGACTCACACAAAAGGTCGAAGCAGAAACTCGAGCAAATGAAATCTGAGATCGGAAGAGGTTGGAGGACGAGAAGCACATGACAGGAGTCTGAAGCGAGAGAAAAGAAACTAGAGGAGATAGGAAGCAGGCGAAAACGAAGTCATCATTATCCTGAAGATATGTAATGACCCATTTAAGCCTTAACTAACCCGACCCCGAGCAGACACATGGAAATTGCATCGATGCAAAAAGCATTACAATAACCCTTGCCCACGTACACACATTGCCGGGCTATCAGGGCATGATAGGGTTTGAAAAATGGGCTCGCAGGCCCACTCACCAAGCCCAAAGAAGTGGCGTGCCCAACGCAATACCCAGGCCCCTCGGTACCGACCTCATCTGAAGGCCGGCGGGTCGAAGGGCGATCTTGGATGAATTAGGATCATATCACGCCGTCAGTTGTATTTAGATCAATCTGAAAATAGAATAACCCCAACAAGATATCATCTGCCAATCGACCGTCTTATCGGCAGGAAAGACAAATCATCACCAGTTGGATCTCCCGCCAATAAGGAAGGAAGATTATCCCCGAATCATGACTCTTTCTAAATCCATTCTCAAAATCAAATCACGTGTCATCAATGGGAAGCAAATCCACAGTTCTGATCTGGTTTGGACATCCCATAAATACATAGCCACCCGGTGGTGAAAAGGTACACACTCTTAATTAGCATACTCATATACAACACATTAGATTATCGCGATCTCTCTTTTATACCGAGCCGGCTTAAGCATCGGAGGCGACCGGGCGCGTTCTCATGAAGCCCCCCTTCTTCTTTGTTCTTACTTGAGAGGGTGCTACGTCAAAGCCCCGCGAGATCTTAGCGACCACACGATCTGCCTCAGCCGGGCAGTCGGGCCTTTGCATCCAGCCATTAAACAATCGGGTCCGGCCCGGCGACCCCATGTCGCTAATCGATTCACGGTTGAAAAAAAAGCGTCGTGGATATATACAATTGGAATAATGCATTTCTCAACCCCAAGTACTTTCACTTCTTTTGGCATTTACTTCCTACATTTTAAAATGTTCAAACTAACCTTCTTCACTATCTAAAATATGAAAAGTAAGTCATTTTCTAATAGTTGTAATAATCGTCGTTATCTATCCTTCCATCGTTATTACACTTTCAATTAAATTTTGTTCACATTTACCCCTTCCTTACATTATCGAAAACATGAAAATTGATTCATTTTGTATTTTTAAAATTAGATAAAAATTAAAAGATTTATTTATTTTTATTTTTTTAGTTAGATAGGATAATTATTTTTATTTTAAAATTAATTTTCTCAAAATTTAGATAAAATTTATGTTTATAAATAATATATAAATTTAACATTTATAATGAGAGATAGTTTTTTTATGGTATTTTATTTTCAAAAGTAGCAGAAAAAAATTCTTTATCAAATAATTTATTTTTATTTTTTGTAAATTTTTTAGAATGTTATTCAAATATTGAATAAATTAAAAGATATGTTTTTACATTAGGATAATTTGGACTTAAGTAGATATTAATATTTAAACTAAAAAATGAGTTGCAATGCCTTATTGTCAAACTAATAAAAATGCAACTATAAACATATGCATATTAATCATCGCAAATTAATAACCAGCCTTGCGAATACTAGTCTTTGATTATTTTCCTTCTTTTTGAGCATATATGTTGCATAAAACTTAATTGGTAGCTTTATTACACGAATGCCAAACAAAGGCGATGAAGATGTAAGCGAAAGAGCAATCCATATACAAAATACTTTAAATTTAGTTCATAGAGGTACATAATGTGAATGGGGAAAAAATTATTTTGAATGACTTAAACAATTTCTGTTATTATTACATTTCTTAATTCTTTATGACAAGAAAAGTATATAAATAAAAACAATTTTTTTTTAAGCCAAATGCATGCATAGCTTCGCATTCAGTTAATTAATTCCTTATGTAGTACTTTTATAGAAGCCTAAAATACGCAGTTATGGTCAGGACTCATAAATATTTTCTGATGTTGGTGACTATGGAGCATTTTATTTTCAGTCACCGTGGCAGCTGGCACAGGTACCGGCAAAATGCAACCGATGCTCTAGCGCTCTGGAGGTGTGGTATGACCCCGGCAAACTTCTTTCACTGGGGCAAGGAGAGCCAGGTTTGGGGATTTTTGGTGCATGAGCTTGGTCCTGAAGGAGGACAGAACCTGATTGAAGAATAAGATCATAAGAATAGTCTTATCTTGTCACTCATCTTCTATAAATTCCTACTACCCTCCCCGGTTGGACACTCAGAATAAGAACAAGTGCTGTGACAGCTAAAACAATGTTGAGAAATCTCATCATGATTATGATCTTTGTAATTGGGTGATACAAAGAAGAGATGGATGCAATATGCAGATATATGGAGGAAAACTATCATGAGGTTATTTATATGCATGCAGCTAATGGCCAATGACACGACCAAGTTTTTGTAAGCAATTGGCTTAATTGAAGGGTTTTTTGACCTCCATTGCAAGGGAAATATTAGGTCATAAGAGGAAGAGAAAGTGCCTAAATTGCTCAAATGACTGATTTTCTTGTGCAGTTAATTTGATTCAAACATATACATGCATCTTAAATCAATTGGAAAAAGAAAAATAGATAGTACTCTCTTTGATATTTTCGAAAATAGATAGGATAATTAATATAATTAATCCATTCCATTAATTTATATTGTTTCCCAGTTACCTGAACTTGAGCTTGAATGTTTGGGGTTAGGTCGTGGTGATTATAGATGTGAAAGTGGGCTTAAATTTAGAAAACATAAGCCTACCAGATTCGAGTCATTGAATATGCCTCTGCCTCTGCCGACACTACATCAGCATTCCCATGCACCTTCAGGAGCATAGAATAAAGACCCATTCTATGTATGTCTATCAGCCCTCCCCTTATTATGACTTCACCCCCATGTTGACATGGCCAACATTAGCTCAAATTAGCGCTTAGAATCATATTTTAACGCTTTTTGCAAGATTTTCTTTTGTTGTCCAGGTGGTCAACCTTCACCCTTGATTGTACCATCCTGAATCTGTAAATCCTATTCCACTAGGCTATGATTCCAAATTTGTTAATATATGTTCCTGAACTAGAATTCTTGACTCCTCCACTGCTAACATATTGGGTGTAATTGATATTTCTTAAATTATATGATAGTTTGAGATTATTTATTTTCAATTGATATCCACAAATATTTAATAAAAAATATTCTTATATATTGGAGTTGATAAAAGTTTGATGTCACAATTCTCAAAATTCGCTTATGATATATTTTTCATATGATTTGGTTGAATATAAATACTATGATCAAATTACATTATCAACACTAACTCAATATAAATAATTATTTTTAGTTATCCTCTATAAAGAAAATTTGCCAGATTAACTTACTTGTATTCAATAATTATATTGATTGATCGTATGATTATAACCATAATCTATTTGTATATATCTGACTCATTTAAAATTTAAAAATTTAAACAAACAAATCAAATTAATTACAAAGTATTTGAGATGGAATTATTTCAAAATTATGAAATCATTACTGATGACTATGTTTCAAAAGTAATGGAAAATGTCAAACCATTATTCTTGAATGTTGATAACAAGAGCTTACCTTTGAATTTCAGAGGTTGTAACTCCATTATTCTTTTTTTCTTCTTTTTTTTCCTTATTTAATTATTTCCCTAGAAGTCTTTATATGTGAAAAAAATGTAGTTTGTTTATCGATCATGTAGTCAGGAAACCAGCATGCCTGAGAGGCAGTTCATGGGAAGCTGCCCAAATCTTAAAGTATACCCAGGGAATTTTTTGTTCCACTGTTAGAAGTCTCGTCTTCTTCCTACAGGGACCAATTCATTCTAGATCAAAGAAAACCTTCAAAATAAGCTAAATTCTACCAAACACCTAGTCATATACCATCAAAACATATTGTTGAGAAATTTTCAAGAAGAAGAAAAATGATTTTGCACTACTCACGTATCACACTACCCCTTCTCTCTCTTTTTTTATTAAATGCAAATGCCTTTTAAATATGAGCTACAAGAGATAAATCAAAATTAAAATAAATAAAATCCATTGATTGTCTATTCAAAACTAACTCTCCCATATTTATCATATTTAAATCTCAAACAACCTTGGATTCTCCCACTCACATTAATAAATAAATAAACAAAAGCATTTCTAATTAATAGAAACTATTAAAAAAAAAACCAACTTTGAATCATTCTCTGACATTCCCCCCTTAGTTCAAAGTTGCGAAATTTTTTATTTTTATTTTCTTAGTTCCACATCTCTCCATCTTTTCAAATTTGTGGAAGCACTTCTCTCCACCTCATGATGCACTTTTCACCATCTTGACTGATTACTCTCTCATCAACCTTCAATACTTCATGATTGAAGCATAACTTCTGTTCAAAAATCAGATTTAGTTTCATGGAGCACTTCTCTCCAAATTTCTTTTTGGTGAACTTCTCACCAACTAGAAGAGTGTTTCCTCTTCAATCACATCAAGAACCAGTTGGTCTGACCTTGGTTTCCTCGAGGCCAATGATTTGCCGGTTCTCTCGGAAAAGACCAAGCGATATAATTTGGTCTCCAGCGAAGTAATTGTGGACCTTGTTGTGCGTTAATCTCAGAATGAGTCTTTGTGCCTTCCTTGAGGCGGCTTCTTCCCGGCCTTGAGCTGCCACCTCCATCGGGCCTCGGCCCTGCGTCGACTTCGTCTCTCCGCTTTCCTTTCAACCTTGCCACCAAGCAAGACCTCAAATGAGCTCATTTTTGACAACCCATACATGATATTTTCACCATCAAAAGCGGTGGTGAAAGAGTAGAAGCTCCATGAAAGAAGCTATTCTCTCTCATGGTCCCTGAGATCCTTGAGTGCTACGATCTCATTGTTGGGAAATTTTCAAGAAAAAGAAAAATAGTTTTGCCTCATGTATCACACTTCACCCTTCTCTCTCTTTTTTTTATTAAATGCAAATGCACTTTTAAATAGGCTACAAGAGATAAATCAAGGTAAAATAAATAAAATCATTAATTATCTATTCAAAACTAACTCTCCCATATTTATCACCACCAAGCTAAAAATCTCAAACAACCTTGGATTCTCCCACTCACAATTAAATAAATAAATAAAACAAAGCATTTCCTAATTAATAGAAACTATTAAAAAAAAACCAACTTTGAATCATTCTCCAACACATATATGCATTATAAATAAACGAGATTGTTCTTCCCTTCCATTTATGCATATTAATTAATCAGTTTGTCCATCCAAAGATATCACTCATATCATCTCCTCTTTGTTTAACCCCCCCAAATATCATGATCGGGGTTTCTCAACATAGAGGAAGAAGGGTGGATGATCAAGATAAGATACGTTCCTCTACAATCCTCACGGTCGAGGTCTGTTCCTCCTACGGAAGAAGTACATGCAGCCATATCGAGAAAAGACTTAGCCATACCATAACGGAATTAAGTTTACAGGCCATATACCATCTCCTCAGATTTTTTATAGCCCTTTGAAACGATGAAACATATATATAGATGGCTTCGATTAATATGAGGATGAGGACCACCAGGAATTAGAAATTATTAGCATTCTCATTACCGATTTTATGATTCTAATGATTTTTATTAGACCATATAGGAAACTCATTTTCGAATTAGTTTATCTTTTCATTCTTGTGATAATGTTTGTGTTCTTTTGGACTAAAATTTTTCTAACCTTTGTTCACTTGTGGTATCCTTCTCGATCTTTTCTGAGAATAAATTAATATCTAAGACGGAAATCGTATGGACATACACATTGTTGGTACTTGTCTTATTATCTACACAACCTAAATATTTCACCTATCAATGGTACTAATCTAACAAGAATGAGCAATGATAAATGAAGAACTTTCAACCATAAAAAAAGACTTTAAATATTACTCTTCGCTTTCTGATATAAGCGAGGATACCGATATATTGACAAATTGAGTGAAAAACCATCACCCCATCTGATTATGAGTAGAAAGGTATTTGGAATAACTATAAAACCTTAAGCCTCAACGAGGGCTCATATTACATATTTTCTCATTTCTCTAATCCTTTAACTCCACTTTCAACTCCTTTTATATATAAAAAACCTATACCATTATATTCGTAGAGTTCAAACAATACCTAAATTTAATTAACTAATATACATACTCTTTGGTACTTGTCTTATTGCGGGGTTGAAGCGAGAAAGTGGGTGCACTACCAGAAAAGGCGATATAATGGCGGCTGCGTCTCTCAAACTTTACACTCTGAAAAAGAAGGACAATGCTTTCGTCCTCTTATCATTGACACATTATAAATGTTTGTGAATAATAAGCTTTCGGCGTCATGCAAAGATAATTTATGACATAGCAAGCATCATCTTTCAATGTTGTTAACAATGATATTCGTAAAAAAATCATCTTTGAATTTTTTTATTATCATCTTTACTTTAATAAATAATGTCATCTTTGACACATTTCTAATAAATAGTAGTATATCCTATACTAAATCATTGATTTCCACGATTCCAAAAAAAAAAAAGAAAAAGAAAAAGGATTCCCTTATAATTAAACAAGAAAAATTATAAGCTATAAAATTGTTAAATATTTAAAAATTTCATATGCAATAACGTAGTCAAACAATTAATTTGACTACTTATGAAAAATAATTATACATAATTATTAATTATATCAAAATATTACAATAACAATTTATGATTCCTCTAAAAAGCAGATAGTGAGTCTAGTTATAGATATAATCTTCATGGTTTTGTATCGATAACTTTATAATTTCCTTCATAATCTGTAAGTACATTTTGCTTCTTATCAAATCAAGGGCATGAGTGCAAGTAAGAGAACCTATAAAAAAAAAACTTGCAAATATTTTCCATTTTTTTTCTGGAATCAATAAGGCAAAAAATGTAAGATAAAGTGGAAAAATAGAGAATACTTGCTTGAAATTTGTGGCAAGAGTGAATTGAAGAGCTTGGCTTCTTGATCTTCACATTGCGGTTGGATGCGAGGAATGGGAACTTCTACAGCTTACGGAGTTCATGAAGTCTGAAGCCGGAGCAAAAAACAAGCAGGGAAAATTATGAATGAATTGAAAAATGAGAGAAGAAGAAGAAACAAAGTATAACCTTGTAGGTTTGATCAAAAGAAGAGAGTAGACTCTCTAGTTCTTGATATCATTAGTTGCTATCATTTCTCCTTCCACTTTTCAAAATTCACGAAGAAAATGGTGATGAAAAAACAAGGATAATAAGAAAAAGAAAATCATATTTTAATAGAGATTTATTACTCAAGAAAAAACCCCATAAACTCCATTCCATCAACCCATGACTCTTTCTCTTTCTTGCCTTATGCCTCCACAAACACAAAATGACCCCTCTATGACAAAAGAAATCTTGCTCTTTTATACCTCATGAAACATTTGGTAGTCTAAATTTGAATGGGGACTCAACAATATAAATACTAAATTACATTTATTATTTAATAAATTGAATTTTTTAAGATTAAACATTAAATTAAAAAAATATTAAATATTTTAAATCTTATTCCCAATAAAAATTAATTACAAATGAGAATAAAACCAATTATTTATTTTAATTAAAAATTTAAAAATAAAGAAGTTATATTAATATTTTTATTTTAATAAGCAAATTTTCAAATAAAAAATGATAATAGTTTTTGTAATCTAAATGTGAAAAAAGTAAATAATAAAATTTAAAAATTAAAATATTATCTAAGATAAAGAATAGAAATATAATACAGTAGTTCCTATTCATAATTACATTAATTAAAGTAATTTGAAAATATAATCGAGAATAAGGATAAAATATTTTAAAAATCAAAATCTAACTTGATAAAATAATATTATTTTAAACATCAATACTCTAATATAAATATTATTATTTGAATATAATATATCATAATAGCCATAGTTATTTTTTTATGTAAATTAATTAATTTTATAATACATATTGATCAAATTCATTTAAAATAAGAATATTTATAATAATTTATTATCAAAGTTAAATATTAATTTCTAAATAATATTAGAAATACAAAAATAAATATTAATTTAAAAAAACAATAAGAGTTGTCTATAAATAATATAATTTTTTTTTGAAAAATAATATTATTATGATATTAAGAATACTTATTGCATAAACAACAAAATACAGAATGAGTATTAATAGATTAATATATTATATATTTACTCAATAGCGCTTTAGAAAAGCGTTAAGGTTTTATGATTAATTTTGCAACCTCTGAATAACTGTCATTCAATATTTATCTACCTTTGTTAGATAATGACACATTAAAAGCATCAAGGTTTACAATTAATTTTATGGCGCTCGAAATAGAGGTAATCATTATATACACATTACCTTCATCGGATAATTAAACTTCTTATACATATCATCAATCTAAATATTACCTTTCGATAATGGCGGTTTCTAAAAGTAATTAATATAATATTCTTATCAAATTAATGATGCTTTGAAAGCGTCAGTAATCAAATCATTATTCTTAATTTTGTAGTTGTTTTATCTACATTGGCTAAATGTTTGAACTAAAAATAGTAATAATCTAATAAAATGAACAATGATAAATATTAGAACTTATATAAGGACGCTAGATATTACTCTTCCACTATGATACAACAAGGATATAAATATAAAACAATTGAGTGAAAAACCATCTTGAAGTATGGTAGAAAGGTGGCTGGAATAACCTAAACCCTTGATCCTTGAAACAATGCCCCATAAATAAGCCTAAATTTTCTCATTTCTAATCCTTTACTTTGTTTTTTAACTCTTATATATATATTAAAAAAACCCTATTACCATTTATATTCCTAGACTTGAAGCAATATCCAATATTAAATAAGCAATATACAGACATAGGCTCAAAAACTTAGCCCAATATTTACAATCTTCATTTATCCTTTTGATTTTGCATTTGTGCATGGGCTAGAAAACTTCACTCAAATATATCATATAACTTAATTGGTGCACTTGACACTACGGTTATATGTATAAATTTATGTCAGCTAACTCAAGTAAGTGCATAAATCAAGCTTGTTAAACAGTAGTTCATCTGAGAAACTTCCTCCATAATAGTATCGAGCACTAATCTTAGTTTATAGCATCTAATCGGCGGTTATGGGTTGTTCTTTCTCAACTTATCAGTCCGATAAGCGGTTGAAGAAAGACATGTATCACGAATCATATGAGATTAGGATCTATCTTGGTCTTATAATTACATCATGAAGAGCTTTGATCCCATGCACAAATACAAATTACATCATTAAGACCTTCAATCTTGGTCATAACCATCCTTGATTAGCAAGGGAAGACAAAATATGGTATATGAAAATGAATATATTTAATCAAACATGAATGCATGCAAAACTACTTAGAGGATGTTTGTTTGTTATCTTTTTATTGAAAGCGATTTGCTTTTAACCATATTAATTGTTTATTTTCTATTTTTATGACTTATATAATAGACTTTTTTTAATGAAAAAGCCAAAATACTTAGTTTCTTTTTCCTAAATAAAAGAATAACATATTGACTTATCTTTACTTTTTAATACTTAATAGAAATAAAACATCACAAAAAATAATCCAACACTCAACATAATTAAAGTATTATTTAGTTTCCTAAATTTCATGTGAACACGTGAAATTAGAATCATATGTCTATTAAAATATTTGGTTGTTAAGGAATATGTCATAAAGCTAGGCGTTACGACCAAAGCAACCAACATTCAATAAAAATCCATTCCCACCTTATAAAATCTATTATTTGATCGAGCATGATTCAAAACTTATGATTTCCCTATAATGTTTATTTATTTTTTATTGTTTCTCCCTTGCAAATCAAATTTTAATAAGAATTTAATTTGTCGTTGATGTATTTTCTCCCTTATGAATTACAATTATTGCTTAATGGACCCTTAGGATTTTTAATGTTTAATTGTCTTACTATTATTGTAAAGGTTTTTTCTTTCCGAATTTTATTGGTGTGCATGTATACCTCTGATGTTATTGTGATAAAACTTATGACAATTAAAGTTTTATTTTATCAGTCTGAGATATTTATTACATAGAATGTGTTTTGTGGATAACATATAAAGTGAATGATTTTCTTGATTCATGAAATTTTGAATCAATTTAAAATTGGTCACTGCAGTTGAGCCATAAGTATGATTTGTGGTGTTATATTTTTTATCACTGATAGATATCCGCCTTATATGTGTTTGTGAATTGAGAACATATATATTCTATATGATTCTGATCTTGCATCTTGAATGGTGATGCCTCAGTAGTATGCATTCCATATACATATATTTAATGACAATTGATATGATATATAATTCATGAATAATAATTTTATGTCAATTATTTAGTTGCATTTAATTAATTGCCATATAATCGTTGACCGAATAAATCGAATTCTTTAAATCTTTATGTAGTGATTATGATCCTTTTATAAAAGAATCACTTACTGTACAAATTGGGGTTATAAACTTTAAATTGTATTATCTCTTATGCTATGGTAATAGTAATGACAACATGAAGGTTACTATGAGGAACTTGAGCAAATGATCTCTCTTATTCTTGGCAGTAATTGTATTGTGAAGGTTTTATGTGACTTAAAATTTTGCTTAATTTAATATTCATATTATGCATGTTTGCAATTACCAAAAAAGTGACAAACTTTCATTTGTTTTTTAATATAAAATTATATAACCTTCATCGAGAATTTTTGCTCAATATGATATTAATATTATGCTTGTTTGTAGTCATCAAAATGATTGAATATTAATGTTTTGAATATTAGAATTATTTATATTATACAATTAAATTCACTTATGAATGATTCATTACTCACCAAAATGACTGAACCCTAAAGTTTTATCTATATCCAATTGTATAATATTATAATTGATTGCCTAACATGAAATGCTTATAAATATGGTGATATAATGTCATAGAATTTGATTTAATTGTTATGAATTAAAGACAATTTCATTAAAAGATCTTGTTATTGATAACTATTTATATGAATTACACATTATGAATATTATTGTCAATATGACGCAAATTGACACTTGTAGGATTGCCAGTGTAATTCATATAAATCTAAATAGAAACTCACTATGTGAGATTCCTTATTCTATGATGGTTATGATAATATTATGGGTTTACCAATAAAATTGTATGTTTAATTTTATTGATTTATAACACTAACATGATATTTGTATGATTAGTATTATCATGTAGGAATTATATGTCACTTATGATATATTATGACTATACTAAGGGTTTGATAATCACCTCTAATGAAGTGAATATTATTAACTACAATATTTTGAAATTTATATAATGTGAAGTTCATTAGTCACGAAAGTGGCCGAACTTGAATGTTCATGAATTTTAAATTAAGAAATATGTAAATATTGTTCATTCGAATATTTTGAAATTCATATAATGTAAAGTTCTATGTTACCAAAGTGGCCAAACATGAATGCTCCATGAATTTCAAATTAAGAAATATGTAAAATAATGTTTACTCAAGTAATTTGAAATTCATATAATGTATAGTTTGTTAGTCACCAAAGTGGCCAAACTTGAATGTTTCATAAATTTCAAATTAAGAAATATACCTCATACTATTCAATTACTCATTCTTTATAGGATGTCTTAAGTACTTGATAAGCAGTATATATTGAAGTTCACATTTATATAAGATATTTAGAATTCACCCAAAAGGTAAAACTAACCATCTTATGAATAATGAACATGATGAGATACATCTTATGATTTTGTTAGACTATATTTGTACATCAAAGATTACAAGTGTAGTTCTAACATGAACTATGAAAGAATATCAATTAAGAAATATGTACTAAAAGCATCATGAAAGTATTATATATTGTAACATTTACCCAAGGAGAGTTGTAGTATATATGTATAATTTTGAAATTATTTGTTTGAAACTGATTATGGTTTTTGCTTACAGTTTATCAAGTTTAATCATAAAAGACATGATATCTTATGTTACATTATTGTCATCAGATTTCCTAATTATTTAGCAATAATAAGTTTATGTAGCTCCTCTGAATAAAATTACCTTTGATTGAGGGTTGACTAGTATCATCCTAAAATTGATGATATATAGAAACAAGTCATTTATAGATGATAAGTACATGCTAAATATCTTGGGAATGATGGATAAATTTTAATTTTATCTTGTATTATAGACTTCTCAAGTAATAAGTGAAGAGATATGGTTGAAGAAGCAAGTCTCTCATTGATGAAAATGCATTTTCCACTAAAAATTACAAAGAAGTCAACGATTAGGCCTATAAGAGATATGAATGAACCAATTAAAAATTATTCTTACCGAAACTATCCAAGACCCATAAAAGAAAAACTCAAATGGTTAAGTATCATACTATTGAAAAATTTATGGATATTTATAGGATTGCCCAAAGTAAGTTTTTTGAAAGACTCTAAGTTATGGTTGGTTATTGATCAACAAAAGGAAATAATACAAGAGAGTCTTTTGGGCATTGTGAGGTAAGCCAAACTCATTAGAAAAAGACCAATTAAAATAATAGTTAAGTTTTGTTCTTTTGTATGATTTATGTCATATTTACTAGAGTTTTATTTTAAATGATTGGTTTTAATGGTAATGATTTTATTTCTAATATGATGAGAAGTGTTATGTACAAAATACCTTAATGATTTATAATTCTTGATTTAAATTTAAAGTTGGTATGATTTATGCTTTACTCGTTTATATTTCTGATTACACTTATAAACGAAACATGAGAAGTTAGTTTTAATGGCAAAGTCTTTGTACACTTGATACTTATATTATATCAATAATAATTGTGACGTATTTGCAATGTTCTGGATTGGGTAATGCAAGTATGTGTTACTAGCTTAAAGAATATAGATTTATATGAGCTTAATGTAAAACCGGGAAAATTAAAAATTTTCAAGGAAAAATGGCATAATAATAATAATAATAATGCTTTCCCTAAGCGAGCATAATTCATTTATTTAATGGCTCCAACCGGCTGGTTTTAGAAGATCCCCTGCTGACCACCTATTTTTGTTTTGTAAACTCAACACGGCTTTTATATGGCCTCAAGCAAGCTCCTAGAGTTCGGTTTGATCATCTTAATCTCACTCTTACTTATTATTAGAGTTTTGAGTCCTCTATTTACGGTTCTCACTATTTATTTTTACTGTATTCATGGTTGCATGCTCTTTGTCCTTGTGTATGGCGATGATATCTTGATCACAGGGGAGGATTCTACTGCTATTCATACTCTCTCATTCAAGACCTGAACAAGTCCTTTGCCCTCGTACTCTTGAGGATGTTGTTTGCTTCACGGGATTTGAGGTACTATGGACTAATTACGCTCTTCATCTCAAGCAAACTAAATATGCTACGATCTACTTACCCAAACAAATGTGCTCGACTCTAAAGCACATTTCTCTCCTATGATTTAGCTAATAAACTTTGCGGGATGATGGCTACTTTTCTCTCAACCTTCTTTATGTCAGTACTATAGGTCTCTTGATGTATCTAAATCATACAGGCCTGATATTTCCTTCTTTGTGAACAAAACTTAGCCAATTTTGCATGCCCACAATACAACACTGCTGGGTAGCTTTGCAAGGAATTCTTCATATAAAAGGACTCTTGATTATGGCATTTCTTTTTTGTCGACCTCGGTCTTAAGTTTGGAAGGCACCCCGTCTTTGATTGGGCAACAAATCTTGATGATCAAAAATCAATGAGTGGACTTTGTGTCTTCTTAGGACCAAATCTCATTACCTGGAGTTCAAAGATGCAAAATGTAGTGGCTCGCTCAAATGCAGTACGAATATAGAGCCACTTGCACTTATTTGCTGGCGAACTTGTTTAGGTCACCAGAATCTACTTATAGAGCTTAGATTCCTTCGACCACACCTCCAGTGTTGTGGTGTGATAATGTTGGAACCCAAGCACTTGCACCACAAATCAGTATCATGCGAGAAAGAAGCATATTGGGTTAGATATTCATTTTGTCGAGGAATGCGGTAAGCGAGTATAATTGGGTGAGTATATCTCTTATGATCATCAACGGTGATTTGTTTACTAAGCCACTTCCTTTGAATAGTTTTCCCTATTTATGTCACAAGTTTTTCTAGGATCTCCCTCAATCAGCTTGAGGGGGTATATTAACAGAATGTAGTCAGCGATAAAGATTGATAGACATACCTAAGCATCCCACATGGCTGTATCTTCTCAAAACCTAACTAAGGAAGATCATACACACCTGAGAAGCATATTGCCACACTCCTGTAACTATCCTTTATTTGCTTGAAGACTTGCAAAACAAGTTTGCCTTCTTCTCTTATATAGAATGATCTACTGCTTGTATATATGTAAAAGTTCCTTTCCTCTTACATGAAATTTTGAACTCTACGCCTTTATATTTCTTTACAGTAATAAAATAGTCTTCGAGTTTACGTATGTTCTTACCACACACACAAAACTTAGGGAATACGTATTAAGCATTAAATGGCCTAATATACGGACTCATAGGCGGACAACTTAGCCCAATTACAATCTTCATCATCCTTGCGATTTTGCATTCATGCATGTGCATGGGCTAGGAAACTTCACTCGAAGTCACGTCGAATAACTAAATTAGTGACTTTGATTTACTTGTATATAAATTCCTTCTACGTTCAATCAAATGCTTGCATCAATCAAACTTGTTAATCAATCAGTTAAAACTTCCATTACAGTATATATCAAGCGATCTTGGTTTACACTTTACATGGCATCTAATCCAACTAGTTGGCTCAGTTGACTTTCTTTACGAACTTATAACTAGTCCATTGAAATGGTGGAGAAAAAAGACATGTATACTAATCACCAAGGATCAGGATCTATATTAGTCATACAATTACATCATGATTTCTTGAGGAAGCTTTGATCCATGTACAAATATAATTACATCCTTAAGAGCCATGGCACAATCCGGCGTGCATGTACTCGTAAAAGGCTGGCCCAGGAGGCGCATTGAGGATGCGAATGGGTATATGGAAGTGTTGTCGTGCCCAAAAAAAAGAATATATACAAACTAAATGGTAAATGTTGTTGCGCCCATGACATTTTCCTTTTCTCCATAGATGTGTTTCTCATACTAGACGTCTTTCTAGTATATATATTATATATCATGCATGAATGCTGATCAATTTGGCGATTTGAGAAGGGCTTCTTTGTCTTTGAATTAGTGACGGTGCATAAAAAGGGTGATGCATGTGAGCACGTAGAATCATCGGAGTCATATTCAAACATTTGATTGTTAAGGAATATGTCACGCAAAGTTGAAAGTTACGTGAGCACATAACATTCGAAAAATCCGTTCCACCCTTATAAATATATTCTTTGATCCGTGGTGCCCTGAGTAAACTACATTAGAAAAAAAACTTATTGATCCACGATCGTGACGAAGAAAAGTGGTATGCAAGCTAGTGAAATTTTTAGTAAATAGTTTGCTTGAGACTGATTCACAACTTAATTTGGAAAATATTTATTCCCAGGAAATGAGTTTTAAGGGAGCCCTCATGCATTTGTTTTATTTGATTAGGAAGCTTCATGCAAAGTATAAGCGTTCTTGCTAAATTAAAGTCACACTTTTAAATATTTTGACAGATATAATTGTGTGTTCCAGGTCACAGTCCTTCATGTTTGGACTGTGATCTAGTTCAGACTTTAGTACAGTATGTCCGAACTCCTCCTATAAGACTTAGTGTGCAAAGCAGATGTAATATATTTGCAATAAGTAAAAGCACACATATTTTGGTTTGGCAACTAGTCTACGTCCAAAAGGGTATGCCCAGTTGCAAGGATTTCCACTTATCTGATTCAAGGTTTATCATTACTCTTATGTAGTACGAGACTCCCTCTCTACCCACGGCCCTTCTTGAAACCTAGTGGGATTCAGAAGGAACTCCCTCCATTCCCCTCTCTAAAAGCCATGCCATACCTATATTACATCAATATAGATGAATAAAATAAGAACATCATCTTTCACCAAAGGTGAAAGGCTTTTAGGTGAAATACCTCAATGTGGTATCTACGCTCCATACTCCTCGGCATGTTTGGACTTCCTTGTTAACTGCTTCAAGCTCTTTTGAAAATCTGTGTTGAGAACTTCCAATGCCCTGAATTTATAGCCCGCTAATTAGTCTTAGAAGTATGAATCACGGTTGGATCATTTTCTAATGTGACTCCAAGGCAGCATATTTTCTGTTTTCCTGGTATCCACAGTAAATGGAAACTTTGTTGATCAGAATCCTCCTGTCAAAAAATAGATCCTAAGTTTCTAATCTTGGTTTAGCTTAGATGTCTAGATCTTCGAGATTTGATTGTTATCCTCTTGCCAAATAGATCTTAGACATTAGTTCACTTGCACCATCAAGTTCCTTGGCCTCCCGAGTCAGCAAAACTCATGTGTGCCCCAGTGACCTATTTCAGGTTAGGACATCTCATGTTTAGCACATCCCTATAACATGGGATAGCGCTGATCCGGACTAAATCCACGGTCCTATTAAAGGACTTCACTTCTATTTCATCAGTCTTCATTAATTTCACAAATCCCACTGATAACTACCTTCTTGTAAGAAACCTTGATACAAGATATGAAAATTACATAATCAAACCTAACTTTTTATTCTCCCCCTTTGTCTATATCTTGTGAATACCCTTAAAGAATGAAGAGACCATCTTGCTCACATATTTTCTCCCTATTTTATTTATTTATTTATTTATTTTTTGTGGAAGGAAGGATAAATGCCTTAAAGGTCAGGACCTCCAGAAGCCAGGCTTATTGTAATTCTAGTGGGGACCCCATCACAGTCCTGATATATACCCCCCATGGATGTTGTAGTGATTCATACCTTGAAGCATCCAACCCTTTGGTGAAAATGTCGGCTAGTTGATCTTTAGTGGATATGTGCCTGGATAAATGATTTTGTCCTCGACAATGTTAGAATAGTAGTGGTGCCCTATGTCATTACGCGGTTCTCGAATATCGAAGGATTTTTGAGATATTATTAGCACTAAGGTTGTCACGGTAGAGTGTTAGGACTTACTCCAAGAGTCTCCATAGTCTTTAAGAGTATTTTTCATCCAAATGAGTTGTGTGTCACTACAGTGCTATGTTTCGGCCTTGGTTATGGAAGAGAAAGTGATATGGGTTTTTCTATTGAATTAAGGCACAAGGTTGTTTCCAAGGAAGAAACACCCACAAGAAGTACTCTTTTTGCCATCCGAGCTTCCAGCCCTATTAATGTCACAATATCATACTAGACTAGATGTGGTGTCTCAGGTGTACCGGATACCATGATCATTATTTCAACGACATATTTGATAATCTTCTTGACTATTGAAGATGACCCCATCCTTGAGACTTGCTTGGTCTCTCACAAACTCCCCTTATTTATAACATCGTTTGGACTTGCATTCAAGCACAACATAAGCTTCAATCATGCTTTTATAGAGAGTCGAGATCAACACTATTCCTTACTTCATCTTTAGTAATCTTGTCATGGAGTCCTATTGAGGTCCTTGATGTTTTCTTATACCAAGTCGAACTCTTGACCAGGTTCTTAACATGTTTTCCTATGAGATAAAATCCATGAGTTGATTTGTCGTACTGGGCTTCGAAAGTATGTAAGTTCTCAGAGCCAAACTCATTTCAAATCTTATTGCTCATGTATGCTGAAACTTTTACGCGGTGTTGGGATGTGGACCCAAAGACTATGTCACCCACAAATATTTGAAGGGCAATTACTTACTTTGACTTTCCAAGTGAAGAGTGATCTGCTCCCCTAGTGTAACCACCTTTTGGGAGGTATTCAGTGATCTCTCGTCTAAGCTCTGAACTTGTTTTATCCCATAAGAGCTAATTTTTAGTTTGTAAACATGATTAGAGTGAAGAAGATCTTCAAACCCTTTAGGTTAAGCTACAAACACTATTTCGTAGATACCCATTTAAAACCCCTTTCGACACCAATTTGATAAATTTTGAACTTGATGTTATGTAAGCAAATAATAATGCTGGAACTAGATTATTTCAGCTGACTCTTAAATTCTGAAATATCCATCAAAATCCTCCGCCCCCGGCCAAGTGTATCCTTGGCTTGACAGGACAAGCTTTGTTTCTAGTGATGTTCTCTTCATCTCTTGTTCTTGAAGATCCATGGTCCCAATTATATTTGCATATCGGAATTTGGAACTAAATCGACTTCATTATCTTCACGAGACTCGATAGTTCTTCACGATAGCCTAGATCGAACTCATACGATTCGGAGCCACTCCTTGTAATTTTTGTAGCAGTTTAAATTGTAGGCTTTGTTTTATTTTTCTTTTTTTGTTGTTTGAAAAAGAATAATTTTATTGATTTAAACTAGCAATATATTCGATAGAAACATATAATAAAATTAGGTTTAAAACTCAAGGATGACAATATCCGAGGTTAATATAACCTGATAATCGGCTTAAAACCTACACATTTAATAATTCTATGATGGCTAATACATATGATTCAGTTTTGCGGCATACGTGACCCGTGATTTGTTGATGTTTTGATTGAATATGTTTTACCGTTCGAATCACTTATACACGAGCGTTACCTTGAGGCAGCGAAAACCAAGCTGCCGTACCGAAGGACACAAACCACCGCGTCGAACAAGGCAGCGACAAAGCTTTCTGGCCCTTATGAGGCGGCCGACAAAAATACGAAAAAACAAGTAAAAATCTAGACTTTTGTAGAAGA
The DNA here is from genome assembly GCA_016808115.1 of Tetrastigma voinierianum. NCBI lineage: Eukaryota > Viridiplantae > Streptophyta > Magnoliopsida > Vitales > Vitaceae > Tetrastigma > Tetrastigma voinierianum. The sequence goes on along the minus strand of JAEQBH010008890.1, from coordinate 119,311 downwards.
ACCACTTTGTGAAAGAAAATTTATAGAAAAAAGATGTAGAGGGGTGATTTTAGGCTAAGAATGAAAAAAAATCACCCCTCTTTGCTAAAAAGGGCAAGAAGAATAAAATTAAGAAAAAGAAAATTGGGTTTATTGTAGCACAGATTGTTTAAAATCCACATCAGGTGAAAATAATGTACAAGATATTAATTGTTGCATGTTATTTATTTTTTATTCATTACATATGTTTTTCTTTTGATTTTTTTTTAGGAAATAAGAGACTTACATCGGTTGTAGCTTCATATAGAGCAATGAATATTGAAATATTTAAAGCATAGTTGGTAATTTAAGGTAACGGTTACACATTTGCATGATGTTGCCCCATCGATTAATAACCTTGGTGCATGAAGGCCACCCGAAATCATGTCTCTAACAAATATTTTCCAAGTTGAGTTAGGATTGGTCTAAATCAAACTATTGTTGCATTTAAAGAATTTCACGATTGTATACCTTTTTGAACAAGCATTGGTGGATTTCTTCGTTTCGTCTTTGTTTACTTTCTTTGTGGCCTTGTGGGTCCACTAATTTTGATAAGTAGACTAAGATTTTATTGAATTAGACTCGTTTATTTGTGATGCTCCACGGCGCTAACTTACATATTCTTAAAACATGTAATCTTTAAGGTGGAGTGGTGCAAAGTACTGGGAGGGGGGGAGATACAGTTTGGATTCAACCTGAGTTTTGGTGGTTGGCTTGTTTGAAGGGTTTCTTTATTTGTGCTTGATATTAATGGCGTTTTCCTTTTGGAGATTGGAGAGTGAAGAAGCATAGATGCGAATTGGCAAGATATTACATTTTGAACACCAAAAATTATGTGAAAGGAAAATTATTTTAATGTTAATGGTTTACCATCATTATGAACCCATTATAGGTAGGTATGTAGGCCAGGAGCTACTCGCGGCCCTTTCGGCGTTCGGCTCATTAAACTCCCTCGAACTCATTTGTTAAGTTAAGCAGTGAGGCAGAACATCGTTTTTGAAACGTAAAGTTAAATGGTAGAGCAGAGCACCCTCGAGCTTCATTTCAGATGGCTCGTAAACATGCTGTTGAATAGGCTCGTGAGCAGGCTGCGTTAACCTGGCTCGTGAGCATTCAGTGAATAGGCTGCGTGGCGACTCGTTAACCAGGCTCGTGAACAGGCTCGTGAACCAAGCTCGTGAACAGGCTCGTGAACATGGAGAAGGCTTGATGCACAACAAATTTTTCCTACAAATGAACATGATGAATATTTTAACTCTTGAACTTCAATCAAGTTAATTGAACTTTTATTGTCTTATCTTTTTAATTTAGTTGTATGTTGGCTATTTTAGATGAACATTTTCTTTAATTCCTGAACATTATTTTGAGAAACAAATGGGATTAAACGAGCGAGCAACACCCTCAAACTTAGCTCATTCATTTCTTAAATAGGCTCGTGAAACGGGCTCGTGAATAGGCTCGTGAGCAAGCTCGTTAACCGGGCTCGTGAACTAGAGCTCGTGAAAAGGCTGCGTCGTTAAAGCGAGCCTGGCCGAGGCACCCTCAGGCTCATTTCGTCGAATTTGGTAACAGAGGCTTGTGAATAAGCTCGAGGCCTACTCTAAACAAATCGAGCCTAGCCTAGCGAGAGCCTACCTAATATACTCGAGCTCGATAAATGGTTACACCCACTTAATTATAGGTCACTCATTGGTGGGCATGTTAGTTTTTCTCCTATCAAATTATTAAATATATATTAGTTAGAACAAGTCACTCGTTAAAAGAAAAAAATAAGCCCAGAAATATCTACAAAGCACTTTAGCTTTAAATATAAGAGTGTTTTGGGTTTTTATTTATTTATTTATTTATTATATTTTGTTGTAGTTGAACTTCCTTGAAGGGGCATTAGTTTTGAAAATGAATGAAATTAATATGCATTTGAGTGGCTGCTTGTAGTGTTTGTTATTGGAAATTTGAGAAAAATATGGAGGAAAGAAAAAAAATGTAAGAAAAAAAAGATAAAGATAGTTGATAGGCGTTGGAAGTTCCACATCGATTAGACACAATCTAATTGAAATGAGTATATATATGAAGAAACCTTCATCCCTTTATAAGGTCTTTTAATTGGGAGATGAAGGGGTTAAAATATCAACATAGTATCGAGTAGGCCCAGTGTGTGGATCATGATGGAGGAGAGCTCCACACTTATCATAATACGCGGGAGGCGGAAAAAAAATCCGACATGCGTGAAGTGTTGGAAGTCCCCCATAAGGTGAATTTAGAACCTATCTGGTAGTGATTTTAGAAAGTGGTTTTAGCTTCAAAATTATTTTTATAAAAACGATCATAGGTATTCAGTAAACTTTAGGAAACACTTTAGTTTAAAAACCATTTTTAGTTTTATAAAAAGATTACTGTTAGTATTATAAGATGACTTTGATATTTGTTTGAAAAGCACTTTATATTTTATTCTCTTAATTAAAACACTTTTGGAAAAGAAAAACACTCATTATTTGGAGCAAATAATATTTAAACTAAAAAAGTTGGTATACCTTATTGTAAAATTAATAAAAAAAAATGCTACTATGAACATATACATATTAATTAAAACATGCAAGAAAATAAAGATTAGTGGCCTCGTAGGGACTCATAGTTTTTACGTATATTCTAGCCACAAGTGACATAAACTTGGATGTGTGAACAAATGGTAAGCACATGGATTAGATTTTCAAAACATAGACGATGAGATGTGAAATTGTTCTTTTTATTGCTCTTAAAGCAACAAGGGGCAAGCATATGAAGTATGTGCATCCAATCAACAATTCTTTTTATTTCCATATACCACAAGTCTTTGTAAAGTTCATCGGGGTACATAATGTAGAATGGTGAAAAAAGATCAATGCATGAATCACATACAAGCTTAATTTGCATTTATTACATTTTCTTGATTTGTATTCTTATGTATATTAAAACAAAAGCAAAAACAATATGGCCTTGGGTTTTGCGCTGACTATGTTGATTTGAGTCATTTAGTCATTGGAGATTTACCCCATGGTTACCTTTGGGTTTCCTGGGATTAGTCGACATCTTGAACGTGCTCTAGCGGGAAGGCGTAGAGCGAGTGGAGCGAGTTCGGGGATGTAGGTGGATGAGTTGGATCTTATGAATTCTAGTCATCATAGAATTTTAAAATGTACAGGCTTTATGTCAAGTCATTATATTAGTGTTATTAACCTAGATACTGCATCATTCTTTAGTGTTTTTAGTGAATTTTATTTTTTGTCTCAATCAGATGTATTGCTAGTTTGAATTAATAAAATTTTTATTTTAAAAAAAAGTGCTAATAAGAGTTATGATTAATACTTGCTAGAATCCCCATCAGGTGCAAGTAAATATAGAACCTAGCCTATATAGTTATTAATGCATCCATTATTTATTTCTAAGAATTAGCCACAGCATTTAGGAAGCTAAATTATTTACATTATTGGCTTATAAAAGTGAATCATTTCAAAATTATTAGTATCCAATTTATAGCAAAGTTAAGTATTTCAAAATTTTCGATTCGTAAAGCCCTCGATGAGTATGGAAATAAGAGTGGACGGGCTTGGTAATTTGGGGTTGGTCTTAGTGATTATATGCCAGAGGTGGATTAGGATTCATTTAATTAACATGCCACTACTAACACATACATCTTAAATAAATTACTATAATTTAAATATTTAATTTTAAAATTATCTTTTGAAATTTTTAAAATTAAAACTTATATATACTGACATTATTTGTTCAAAAATTAACTTCAATAAATATAACTAGAATGACTCTTCAACATACAAAGTACGTGCAATTGGGTATTTCATAAATTATCATAGTTTGAAAATATTTTTCAACTTCCATTTATAAATATTTACTAAAAAAGTAGCATAAGATTATGTTTGGTTCTTGAAAATGTTAAGGAAAGAAAATTGGGAGGAAAGAAAAAGGCGATGAAATGAATATAAATTTTTACATTTATTTGGTCATGTATCAAAATTTTTGAAGGAAAAAAAAACCTTAATTTTTCTCACATTTAATAATTTTTAGTCATACTTTCAAATTGAGTTAACATGCCCTTGTTTTGTCATTCTTTATAAACTATTTTTTTTAAAATAAGTCGGATTGATAAACCATAGCATAATTTTTCCACATAAAAATATAAAAATATATATATATATATATAGTGTAGACAATGTTATATAGATATAATGCAAAGCATATTTTTATCCCTTTCTTTCTTATTTTCTTCATAAATTTTTTAAAGAAATCAATAGGAAAAATATCACAGTATTTTCCTTAGTATTTTTTTCCTTGCACTTTTCATATCATCTACAATTTTTTTTTACCTTTTTTTGGCATTCTTGGAGAACCAAGCATAGCCTAAATGATGGGTGATAAAGTTTGATGTATACAATTCTCAATCTTGAACATGATGTAAGTTGAATTTAGGAAACTCCAATTGGGAACAAGAGAAAAACTAAAAGTCTTATTCCAATAGCAATTGAAATCACATAACAAGGTCTTTATTTAGGCATAGGCTTACCTATGAAAAATCTAAGAATGAAACAAAATCTAAGTGCTAAGAAAAGAAATCCTACCCCAGTAATAGAAATAATTTAAAATTTAACTACCGCCCCACCCTTCTCAAACTCACGATGTGACTGCTATAAGCATTGAGAGTTTGTCAACTAAAAAATGAAAAGAAACATAAGTACAGCTTGGTGAAGAAATCTTCAGGTTACCTTGAAGAAAGAAACAAACAAAAATGTAGTGGTGCCATGCTTGAAGTGATAGCTGTAAAGGTGGCAATCAATTTTAATGTGTTTGGTTCGTTCACGAAAAACTGAGTTGTGAGCAATCTAAATAGCTCTTTTGTTGACACAATACATATGAGTGGGATGAAAAAGAAATACTCCCATAATTGAAAGTAACCAACGTAACCAAACAATCTCTTTGGTAGTCGATGCCATAGCACGATATTCTGCTTCGTTTGAAGATAGAGAAACAATGAAACTGTTTCTTACTCTTCGAAAGTAAGATAATCACCCAAAAGATACAAAAAACCAATGCTTGATTTATGATTAGTAGGGTCATTGCCATAATTAGCATTAGAAGTATGCGTAACTCCAAAGAGGAGGTATTGAAAGTAGAAGACTACGAAAGAATGTACCTTTAAGATACGCAAAATCTGAAGAACAAGCGCAATGAGCTATAATTGGGAGAAGCAATAATGATAACAACATGAGACAACCTGTAAGCATCGGGAATTAATAGTAAGATATACTAGAAGCTCCTAACAATAGTACGGTATGATGTAGGATAAAACAAAGGCATACCATTAGAAGAGGAATTAACTTTTTGCATTAACCTCGAGTGGAGTATCAGTCTTATTATCGGTGAGTCTGGCCGCTCGAGAATATCTTGCAACATATTTGATTGTGAAAGAAGATAACCTCTCTCAATACCCGAAATATCGTAAGAACCTAGATCCTTCATTTCAATATGTTTAGCTAACTTTCCTTCAAAGTGAAATACCATCAACATCATCACATTAATAATCATGTCATCAACATATAAAGAAAAGAATGATACAATCGCATCAATACACTTAACAAAGAGAGCATAATCATAACTACTAGCGACAAAATCAAGGAGAGATCCGCAACAGAAAATTTCTCAAAGCGAAACTGAATTAACTGTTTAATTTCATATATGTCTTCACGAGGTTTGAAACATACGAATTATGAAACACCAAGGAAGGGCTCATAAGCTTCTTCACTTGAAGATCTCCATTTAGAAGGCATTTTTAACATCAAATTGATAAATACACCATTGTCAGACAGGTACTACAATGAAGTATGGCGTAGTCATTTTCACAATAGACAAGGTCTACTCATAATCCATGCAGGTAATAAATATCCTTTTGCAACAAACGTAGCTTTGAATTGCATAATAAATCCATCAGAATTAGTCTTAATCTTATACACTTAACGATAACCAACAATACTCTTACCCAAAGTAAAGAGACAAATCCCAAGTAACTATTTTATGCAAAGCAGAAAGTTCCTTATCCATAGCTTGATGTTAATGTGGATCAAGAATTGCCTCTTTATAGGAAGAAAACTCAGAAAAACAAATAGGTAAAATTTGGTGATTTTGTTGACTTACAAACGTGTGTGGATCGAAGTAGAGGTGGATCTACAATTGTGAAGCGAGGGCTTGAGGACCATAGGAAGAGGAGCTTGAGTGTCCAGAGCAAAGAATGTATGTACCTGCGAGGAGCTATTAGTAACAACACGTTGAATATGATGCAAAGGAAAAGGAGGAAGAACATGAGAAGGGGTATCTAAAGTACGAGGAACTTGAGATGACAAGTTATTAGAATCCTTAAAAAAGGGATCAATATGAAGAAGATCAGATATAGTCTAGTCAAGTCATGAATAGAAGATGGAATAGAAAAGAAAGGTATATGTTCAAGAAAAACAACATGACGAGACATATAAAGTGTTTGAGTAGTTGGATCAAAACAAATACCTTTTTGACCTTCATTATAACCAAGAAAAAGCGAAATAACAAATCGATGGATAACTTTACTACGCTCTACATGAGTTTAAGAATGAAGAAAGTCTGACAAAGATTTCTAAGAAAAGATTAATCTGAAATGTGCAGTATAATTTCTCAAAAAATACCTTAAATATGAGGAGGAAGGTATTATTAATCAAAGTTACCAATAAGAACAACTTCTCCCTAAAATTCACTAGGAACAAATTAGACAATAAGAGATGACGATTTCAACAATATGCCTATGTTTTCTTTCAACAACACCATTTTGCTCAGGAGTATTTGTACACGAAGTTTGTTGCATTGTTCCATCTAAGGCAAGCAACTCAAGAAATTTATTCGAAGTGTACTCCCTACCCAAATCACACCTAAAACATTTAATAACAGAAGAATGTTGAGTTTTTACAAGAGCACGAAAGACTTTGTATATCTCGAAGAATTTAAAACAATGTTTTCACCAAATAAACTGACAATAGCTAATATGATCATCAATAACATAATATCGAGACCATCGTTTTGTGGGAACAGGAGAAGGCCCCCATACATCATAATGAATCAGATCAAATGGAGAAGGAAAGACAGAAACACTTCGATTAAAAGGTAAAGCTGAAAATTTGGTTAGTTTACATCCACTACAATCAGAAACATCATGAGTTTGTAACTTTCCTAAAGCCCTTGTGGATCCTAAAAATGTCAGATAGAGAAAAGCGAACATATTGAGGCGAGAATGCCATAAATAAAAACTAGAAGAAGAAGGACTCAAACGAAAAGATGACAAATCAATAGTGGTAGCAGCAATAGCAGACACTTTTAACTCATCCAAAACATATAATCACTTCTATGGCCTATCTAATCGACTACAAGGCTCTGAATCACGAACAAAACAACGAAGAAAAAAGGTTACAAAATTATTAGAATTACACAGCCCGACGATAGAATCGAGATTTAATGTGAGGTTCGGAATATGATAAACATTAGAGAGATTAGGGGTAACAACAAAGCCAACTTTTTGTTAAAGGCATGGAAGTGCCATCCGATCATAACAAACGAGAAGACAAATAAGACATAGAGGTAAGACAAGAAGAATCTAGAGACATATGATGAAAAGCACCATAGTCCAAGATCCATGTAAAAGACAATATACTTAGAGAATTGTGAATCAACTAACCTACGAAGAAGAGGCAGACATAGCTTGTGACTGTATGGAGAGAAACTTCTAAATGGCTTGGCTAGGGTATGAGGATCAGGGAAAGAACTTGATGCAGCTACTACTATAGTATCAAACTATGGTGGTCTGTAGCCCTGAGGTGGTTTGTAGCCTTGAGGTGGTATGTTAGCATTGGATTGTGTTTGGTTGCCAGGCTTCCAAGGCTGAGATTGTTGCTGCAACTAGTTTTGGTTTCTCAGCTTAGGACATTAAACCTTCCAATGACCTTTTTCTTCTAGCTGCCATGACTCATCGAAGCTGACCCTTGTGGAGGTCCTATTACGATTGATGAAGGCGTCTTAGAAGGTCTTGCCAACACGAAGGATTCGGGTAGAAATATGAATCCCTTTTCGAGGAATTTGACTTGAAAGTGTTTCTTCAGCCAATAACTCACTAACAATTGAGTCAACAAAAAGAAGTGGAGAACGATGCAAAACTGAACCCCTAAATCCTTCAAAATCATTGCGAAGAGCCATCAAGAACTAACCTAATCTTTGCTCTTCTCTACGAGCAATATAGGCATCACATGCCTTTAATTCATTCAATTATGTAAGAGCTAATTTATCCCAAAGATCTGTCATAGCAGAATAAAACTCTTGAACACTCATATTCCTTTGCTGAAGAGCACGTATGTCAATCTCTAAGTGATATGCTTTGCAAAATTTGATTGAGTGTGTCTTTTTCTGGGAATGACCCCAAACCTCCTTTGACTTCTCATACTTTGCCAAACATGCACCTATTGAATGCTCAACAAAATTGTTAATCCAAGTAATAATTTTTTAATTGTTAGCTTCCCACGTATCTAACTCAGTAGCATAATCCTCATTTGTACTTTTAGGTTTAACACAACTTCCTATAACATATCCCCACAAATTTTCCTTCAAGTTTCTCATCACATAACTCCAATACGAATAATTCTTTCCATCCAACCTCATACTCATAGATTAAAAGTAAGATAAGTCTCTTTCAAAATAGGCATAATAAAAAATAAAAATAAAAGGGGGGGAGAAATGAAATAAAATACAGTTGTAGATTTGCTATGCTAAAAAAAAAAAAAAAACTACAAAAACAAAAATGCCAAATGCCAAGGATCGAAATCGTCGAAACACCAATTGTGAGATCATGCAAAAATTGTGATGCGTAAAGTTGGATCCCGTGAAAGTTGTGTTTGAGATTAAATTTCTTCCAGTATAACTGCTTTCTGATACCAGCATGTTGAAATTAAAGGAACTCCGATTAGAATAAAGAAAAGCTGAAGGTCTTATTCAATAACTTAATTGAAATTACATATATAACAAGGTTTTTGTATAAGCATTGGCTTACTAAGAAGAATCCTAAGGAAACAAAATCTAAAGTGTTAAGAAAAGGAAATCCACCTTGATTATAGAATAATTTAATTTAACAATGTATTTTTCATAGGATAATCATGTTTGGTTTAAGTTGGTATCAGCTTAAAACGTGTTTAATAATTAGATTGTTTTTTTTTGGTTATTTAATTTGCATAAGACTGATTTTATCAATTAGACCTATTTATATTTATATTAATTACTATGATCATAATGATATTACTTTTAAGCAAATAAACTGGAGACTGGATGATCATATTGATTCATGAAGACCCAATTATTAAATGTATCATAAGATATATTATTTATTTAATAAAAATATTATATTTGGGTTCATATTTTGAATCCTATTATTATTGTGTTAACTTATTCTGGGAAGTGTTTGAGGTTTTGAAATAACATGAATATATAACCTATCAACACAATTACAAATATCATAGACCATATTTCCTCATAATATCATGAACATAAAATCCTCTTAATTACCCAACGAGTCGTCCACCTGGTTGTTCTCCTTAGAATAAGCCAGTGAGGAGACCAAATTTGACTCAAGAAGTCAAGAGGAAATCATTACTGACAACAAAAGGTTTCCTAAGCTCTTGTCAAATGTCATATATATAACGTGGGAACTTCAAATTGACCAAAAAAATAGGCTAAGAAAGCAAAATTATATTCCAACGAAGATTTCTTTCTGTCTCCCTCTCTCATAATTAACGTGCAGAGTGAATGCATTCTGACTATATATCCTAGAAACTTAGAAGGAAAATTAATTCAAAGGCCGGTATAGTTGACTTTGGAAATATGGAATTTGTAAGATTGTGTTTGATTCGTGGAAAGTACTAAAGGAAGAATAAGGTAAATGGTTTACTTGTATTTGATTTTCCTAGTAAAAATTTTAGAAAAATCAAATAAAAATGAGTATTAGGAAGCAGAGTGGTGTTTGTTTTTTGTGTTTTGTTGAAATCAATTTACTTTAGCATTCAACTATTTTGTTTTTTTTAACTTTTCATGGCTTATTGTTAGTGTTTTAAGATTTCTGGTTCAATAGAAAAAGGCAAAAGATTTGACTTTTTGGCTTTATTTTTTTAATGTTTTTTCTATTAAGAAAAACTAAAAATTCAAATATGAGAAAATCATGTACTTTATAAACCAATTGAAACTCTCATGATTCATTTTATGTTAATTAAATAAAAAAATATGTGTTTAATTTAAAATTTTATTTTCTCAAAATTTAAGTAAAAATTAAAAGATCGATTTTTGTTTTTAGAGAAAACAAACAACTAAATACTTAATCTATTAAGCACTATTCAAATAAAGAAGTTCACACATAGCATTAAGTAAAAAAACAAACGCTACCTAAATATGATATTCTCGTGTTTAGGTTACCTATTCAAAAGATTAAACAGAAAAAATGTGTTCATGATTCGGACTAAGGTCTTTTTATTTTTGTAAGCAGCAGATTATTCAAAATCCACATGGTTACCGCATCCAAGTGAAACTAACACCTGACATACTAATTGTTACATGTTATTTAATTTTATTCATTCTATGTGTACAAAACATACCATAATTGTCTGAGGAAGATGAAAAACTACAAAAGCAAGATAAGTATAGGTCGGTTTAATCCACGATTTTATGACATATGATATATAGTTATACTTGGTGCAAATGACTAGTAGAAATATCGAAGTCGGTGGTGTATGGTGAAGCTTCATTTGTGCTCGTTAAGCGAAGTGACCGCGGCAGTGGCGGTGGGCTTGGCTAGGGGAGGCATGCTTGGCTTGTGAAGTTGAACCGATGATGCAAAGCGGGCCTTTCTTGGGGAATTTGGGTGCATGAACTTGCGGCGGGAAGGAGAAACGGGGACCCGGCCTGCGAGAGGCGCAAGAAAATGTGATTCTTTTCTTAACTTCCGCTCCATTTTCTCCGGTAATACAAGCGAACAATTTCGAGCTCAAGTCCATCAATCTCCAGTTACTGCAAGGAATCCAGTTCCATGGGCTCGCACATGAGGATCCGAATGGGGTGATCGATGATGCTATTCGGCTTAGATTGTTCCCGTTCTCATTGAAGGATAAAGCTAAGCATTGGCTCATTTCATAACTGCCAGATTTAATAACATCATGGGATGACTTATCGAACAAATATATGGCTACATTTTTTCCACCAGCCAAAGCAGCAAGTTGAGAATCGACATCAGTAGCTTTTATCAATATGAGGGAGAGTCATTCTATAAAACATGGAGATTCAAGATACGTTGAAAATGCCCTCACCATAGGTTTACCAAATGGATCTGAGTCCATCATTTCTACAATGATGGTTTGAGTCGTCCACTAGGACTCTCATTAATTAAGCCTGTTTGGAGGGTGATTATGGGGATGAATGAAGTGGAGACATCAAGTGCAGGAACATAGCTGAATGATTGTCAATGGCCGGTTGAGAGAGTATATAGAAGAAACAGGCCCGGGGTGTTTGACTTAGACATGTTCCTGAAACTTATCAGCTCCAAGTGTCTAGACTCTCAAAAACAACTACAAACCTCAACAATTAGGATCTGAATTATCTGCGCATAAAGTTGAAGAAAGCCCACTTGCATGCAAGCAATGTCATGGAGCTCATCCCACCTCTCAGTGCCTAATGATGAATGCTATGGGAGATTTGACTATTGAACAAGCTCAATATATGGCGAAGTTCCCTCAAAACTAGAACTTCAACCCATATGGTCAAAATTACAATCCGGGGTGGAAGAACCATCCTAACTTTTCATGGAAAAATCATAATGCGGGTAATCCTATGGAGCAAGCCAAACCTCTCCAGCAACCTCAAGAGAAGAAATCGAGTCTAGATCTGAAAATGAAACAGTTAGTTGACATGCATATGAATATGATGAAGTCACATGATAAGTTTGAGAATAAGACTAGGACGTCACTGAACAATCAAGCATCTCAGCTCATGAAATTTGGAGGTCCAAATGGGCCAAATGGCTTTGTTATTGAGCAAGAGGCAACATGGAAATCTACCTAGTACTTCTGAGGCCAACCCAAGGAGAGAAGGAAAGAACCTTGCAAGCTATAACCCTTAGGAGTGGTAAGACTTTGGAACAGTCAGTTGAGGCCCAAGAAGAGGATGAAAACCTGCGGGAAGTGAGAAAAGCAGTGCCAAGGTCGCTGAAGATGCTGAAAAGTTAGTAAAGAAACTAGTCTCAAACACACCAGAGAAAGTTGAAGCTCAGAAACCTATGCATGATGAGAAGCTTATTATCCCGTATCCATATAGACTAAATAATAACAGATTGGATAAGAGGTTTGGCATGTTCATGGATATCTTCAAAAATCTTCAAAGTGGAAAAATTTATCTCTTGCAGATTTTATCATTCTAGACATGCAAGAAGATAAAGAGGTCCCAATCATCCTTGGACGACCATTCTTATGCAAGGAAGAGCGCGATAGGCGATGTGCAAAGGGTGAGCTTCGGGTTAAGAGTTCAAGAAGAGCAAGTGACATTCAATGTGTTCAATGCCATATAGCATCCACATGATACCGACAGTTGCTTCCGAGTGGATATGCTAGAGGCTATAATGTCTAACCAATTGGTTCCTTCGGAACCATTGGAGACTAGCCTAACTCATGATGACCCCTATTCTTGTGAAGATGAGACAGTTTAGAAGTATGTAAAATGGATGGATTCTTTCAGCCCAAATAGAAGAAAGTACTTTGAATCTTTGGGAGCTAGCCTAAGCCGATTGACTCCCTCTATAGAGAAACCTCCTATTATGGAAGAGAAGCAATTCCCCAATCATTTGAATCGCCTATCTTGGGGGGAGGAATCTACCTTTACCAATCATCGTCTACATCCTCCACATCTCCCAACATGGAGGAGGAGAAGTGGTGAAGATCCTCGAGGAGCATAAGGAAGCGATTGGATGGTCCCTAGTTGATATAAAGGGGATCAGGCCATCTATGTGTATGCATGGGATTTTGTTGGAAGAAGATAGCAAGTTGTGGTAGATGCTCGAGGCGGCAAATCCATCGATAGAAAGAGGTAGTTCGAAAGGAGGTGCTTAAATGGTTAGATGTAGGAGTGATATACCCCATCTCTGACAGTTCATGGGTAAGCCTTGTTTAGGTGGTGCCTAAGAAAGGAGGAACTACGGTGATAATTAATGAGAAAAATGGCTGCTCACGACCGAATAGTCACGGGATGGGAATTTGTATTGACTTCTCGAAAGGCTGAATAAATTGACCGAGAAGGACCATTTTCTACTCCCATTTATTGATTAGATGTTAGATAGACTCGCGGGGAATGAGTACTTCTGCTTTTGGATGGATGTGGGATCTGATCGGATCACCATTGCTCGGAAGATCGGGAGAAGACCATATTCCACATGCCCTTATGGCACTTCCGGCACAGAATGCCATTTGGGTACATTAATAGCGGCTCGAGGGACCTTCGGAGAGTGTATGATGGCAATATTTTCGGACATGGTCGAAAAATCCATTGAAGTCTTCATGGATGATTTCTCAGTGATTGGGTCTACATTTGATGACTGCCTCCAGAATATGACGTTGGTACTGAAAAGGTGCATGGAAACCAATTTAGTTTTAAATTAGGAAAAGTGCCACTTTATGGTGAGAGAAGGCATAGTATTGGGACATCGCTTATCCGGAAGAAGAATTGAGGTTGACTGAGCCAAGATTGAAGGATCATGAAGGCGCCCCTCCCACATCCCGATCAAAGGGTACTTAGTTTCCTTGGCCACGCAAGTTTTTATAGACGGTTCATCAAAGATTTCTCCAAAGTTTCAAAACCTTTGTCAAATCTTCTTATGCAAGGTGTTCCGTTTGAATTCAATAAGCCATGTATGAATGCCTTTGAGTTGTTGAAAAAGAAGTTGACCTCAGCCCCTATAGTAGTCGTTCTAGATTAGAACCTTCCATTTGAACTTATGTGCCATGCAAGTGACTTTCCAGTTGGGGCTGTTTTGGGCTAGAGAAAAGAAAAAGTTTCTATGCCATCTATTATGCGAGTAAAGCGTTGAATGATCGCATAACTCAATTATGCCACAACGGAGAAAGAGTGATGATTGTTTGTGATGCCTTGCAGTAAATTCAGACCTTATCTTATAGGAAACAAAGTCGCATGTTCATAGATCATTCGCGATCAAATGCTTGATGACTAAGAAAGACGCAAAACCTTTACTTATTCGGTGGGTGCTCTTATTACAAGAATTTGATGTGGAGATTCGAGATAAGAAGGGTTCTAAAAATATTGTAGCCAATCATTTGTAAAGACTGGAAACACCAGAAACAATGCAGAAACATCATTTGTAGATTGATGGCACATTCCCAGATTAGCAGATACTAGCCTTGTCCCATGTTGAAATGTCCCCATGGTTTGCCAACATAGCCAATTATATTACCCATTAGGTATTATTCACGACCTCAATTATGAAAAAAGAGAAGAGATTCTTTGCGAAGTTAAGCTTTATTTGCAGGAAGACAATCCCTCTTTGAATAGTGTCGATCAGATTATTGAGTGTGTACCGAGAAAAGTGAAGTGGGTTGAGATCTGAACCTGCTTGCCACTCTTTAGAGTGTGGGGGTCATTTTAGTGGACAGAGAACAGAGGCCAAGGTACTACAATTGGGCTTTTATTAGCCCCTCATGTTCAAAGATACCCAGCTTGTCGCAAAGTCTTGTGATCGGTGTTAAAGAGCAAGGAACGCATTAGGAAGCGTGAATATTCTAAAGGTAGAACTTTTTTGATGTCACAGGGCATTCACTTTATGGTAGTTTCATGGAGTCTATATGAGCACAAAGCACTACAAATAAAAAAATTAGAGGCGAAATTCGGTCTGTCAGTCTGGCAATTCCGGACGGATTAGAGACGAAATTTTCGGTCTTTAAAACACCGGTATCTAAATATGTCCGTCTCAATTCAGTCTCAAATTAGAGGCGGAATTATTCCATCTCTTATTAGTGAAGACCCAGTGATTCCGGCAGGTGCAACGGCGTTTGGGTTTGACAACCAAAATATTGAAACTTGGGTGCAGCGAGCTCCTCGGGTTACGGATCGAAGAGGTCAAATGGGGGACAATGATCGTATTACAATGGTGTGGTGATGAGTGCGGCGCCGGTGAGGACTTCAAGCTGCACTAAAGAGAGGAAGATTCGATCACGATTCTCTCATGCGGTGTGGGCGACTTAGATTTGGGCTCGTTCGGGAGGCTAAGTAGACAGTTACTTTCAGAGCAAAAAGTTCTTTGGTTCGAAGCAGAGCTACGATTTCGATCAAAATGACTGTGATTTTGGGGAGAAAGGGAATAGCATTAAAGACGATGTCGATTGTTGTGTTGATGATGGGACAGCAGAGAGTAGCCACCACCGCCACCACCATCGCCATTCTAGGGCTTCTCCCCAGGGAAGAAGGAGGAGAATCTGCAGAGCGAGGAGAGGTCAGGAGTGGCGGCATCGGCGGCGGCGGTCGGGGAGAAAGACGGGGAGCGACGGCGGCGGTGGAGTGGAGGGTTGAGTAGATCGCCGGGAGGAGATGGACAGCCTCGATTCTGAGGCGGCGGGAAAGGCCTCGTCTTGGGGTGCGGTGCTACGGGCCGGGGAAGATGGTGTCAGTCCACATATAATTATTATTAATGGTAACAATTCACCGGCGAGTTGAATCGGGTAACAATGGCACCGTCGAGGAGGTTTTGGTCAAAGAGAAATAGCGGAGAGATAGGTACGCATGCAGTTCAGAGCTCCTTGCTCTGATCAAACACCAAATGCCAAAGTGGTTTCAAGCGATAATCGAATAACAACATCAATCCTATTAGCGCAACCCTTCAAGAAGCGAGCAATTCCCTTACGAGAAGAAACCCATTGAGTGAGATTGATCCAAACATCAACAATAGAGGATCGAAAGCCAGAGAAATTGATCCAGATTTCCAACAGGTATAACAATTTCCAACCACTCCTTACAATTTCCCAAGATTTACTTCTTTCTTGAACAATTTTTTGATCATGTTTTCACTTAATCATCCATCATCTACAGAAGCCCAATGTGAAGGAGATGAATAATATGAAAGTTGTCATTCAGGGTTCTAATAACAGGAGAAATAGTAGAGACAAGGTTGTTCAAGTAGCACATGAATCAGACTAGAGACGGAAATTCCGTCTCAAATTTCGTCTCTGATTTGAGACGGAATACAATCCGTCTCTAATCAGAGACGGATTTTATTCCGTCTCAAATCAAAGACGGAATGATTTTTGTGTCCGATTAGAGATAGAAATCATTATGTCTCTATTTAGAGACGAAAATTTCCGTCTCTAAATAGAGACAGAATGATTTGCGTCTCAGATTCCATCTTTAAATACAGATAGAATGATTTCCGTCTCAAATCTGAGACGGAAATTATTCCGTCTCAAATCTAAGACAGAAATTCCGTCTCTAATTAATTTGTATAAAACCATCTCTAATCCGTCTCTATTTAGAGACGGATAAGTGTTCGTCTCTAATTTCCGTCTCTAATTCCAATTTTTCTTGTAGTGAAGTATATACTTTAGGTAGTGGACTACGTGTCTAAGTGGGTGGAAGCCATTCCAACCATTACTTATGATGCCAAAGTGGTACTACGTTTCATCAAGAGTAACATCTTTTCAAGATTTGGAACTCCTAGACGATGTCGGCGATGAAGGGTTCACACTTATGTAACAAAACTATTGCATCGCTCTGACGAATATGGGGTGAAGCATCGAGTGTCACTTGCATACAACCTGCAAAGCAATGGCCAAGCTGAAGTGTCGAATAAGGAGATCAAGAAAATTTTAGAAAAATAGTTAATGTGACAAGGAAAGACTGGCCGAACAAAATTGACAATAGCTTATGGGCTTATCGAACAGCTTTCAAGACCCCATTGGGAATGTCCCCGTATCGTCTATGGTAAGGCCTGCCACCTACCTATAGAACTGGAGCACGAAGTATACTAGGCAACTCGAATGCTGAACATGAATCTCAAAATGGCCGAGAAAAAAATGACGCTTCAGTTGAATGAGCTAGATGAACTTAGGCAGAATGCATATGACAGTTCAAGGATTTATAAGGAGAAGACTAAAGCGTGGCATGACAAGCATTTAGTGCATGCGAGTTTCAACCAGGACAACAAGTATTGCTATTCAATTCACGATTGAAATTGTTCCTAGGAAAACTCAGGTCAAGATGGTCTGGACCGTTTCTGATCACCTAAGTTTTCCTATACTGTAGTGTCGAGATGATGTATCATGAAAGAGGTCGATTAAAGGTGAATGGGCAGCGAGTGAAGCCTTATCTTGGCGGTCAATTCAAGAAGCACAAGTCCAACATAAGCAATGCTCGAGGCCACAACATGTTGGTTTGCTAAAATTTTTTTGTGGTTGATACGGATAAGTGAACCTTGACTTGGTTGAGCCTTAACTTGATCAAACAAAGCGCTACTTGGAAATGACCCGAGCTTTTAAATCATTTTAGTCATCAATTTTTCTTGTTTTAAGTTTGCTAGGTTTGTTTTTAGCGTGTTTTAATTTTGAAGCATTTGTATTGTAGTGTTCCGAGGTTCTGAGGTTCTTGCGACTAAGGAGAAATAGCTTGGAAAGCTCTATGCAGGCTTTGGGAGGTAGATTTGAATCACGAGGAGTTTCTACACTTAGAAATTTTTGTGAAAATTTCCTGATTGATGTTATCGGGAATGTCGTGACGTTGAAAATACACCTCTCGGGAATGGCGCGACGTTGAGTCTCAACGTCAAGACATTGAAAATACACCTCGGGGCATTGCGTGGTAAGTCGCTCGTTGAAAATACGCCTCTCGGGGCGTTGAGTCCTAACCCGACATTGAAAAACCACTCGAGGCGTCGTAATGTTGAGTTCCAGTAACCGTGACGTTTAATCTCACATGCAGGAACATCGCAACGTTGGCCCGAACGTCACGACGTTAAAAATTAAGCCTCTCGGGAGCGTCAGCGTTGCCTGATACCTGGGCGAAGCATTGCCAATCTCACCTGCAGTCACTTTGAAAACCCTAATCTTATTTATCAATTTTTGCGGGTACTCCGGCTGTCCCATCAGCTCCCAGCTCCTCCCATCCATCGTGGCGACCTCCGAAGCTAGACGCGTCCTAGCTCATGAGCCAGGTCGGTCATTTAGAGACCTCTGCCAGGGCTTATTTTTTGACTCGTTCAAGTCTTGATCTTGTCTACTACCTCTGTTTTGTAGAGAATTTGTGTGTATCAGCCAGTACCGGGTTGGTTGGGGATCACGGACCCATTTGTCTTCCCATCGAAGACCACCATCCCGCCTTACAGCTAAGTGTTTGTTAGTTGGCACAGTGAGTTTTGGGTGTTTTCCTTTGGGCATTTTGGTGAAGTGAAATCCCGATAATAGGTGCTTGGAAGCCTACTAGAGCATACTTTTGCCTTGATTCATTAAACTGGCGCCCACTAGCCCATGCTTGATAATAGAACAAGAAAACAAAAGCAGGCTCGAAAAGTAGCTGGAGCCAATGAAGAACCATAAAATTTTCTTGATACAATAAATTTGTCAATGAGGCGTGGTGAAGAAGTTCGACCTCATCTGCCATTAATCCCTCCTTCATTAAGGAGAAGGTTTATCCGAGCAATTTTTCCTGAAACCATAGCTAGGAAGAGTGGGGTGCATTGTGCTAACCGAGAGCCCCGATTGCACGATAGTTGATAAATTCTGGCAACCTAGCAGCCCATATCTTTCAAAGGTGGAGTGTAATGGGGTGTTAGTAGACTTTATGAAGGCTATAAATCATTATTATAACCTTGAGCTGATTAACCCTAAGGCCTATGATCGGCTTCACGAGAACCTTAACTACCCGGAAGTCCTCGGCTGCTAACAAATGGGTAGGGCGAGTGGAAATTAAATAACGAGGGCCACGTCGTACACTTCAAGGCTAAACACTTGACTTATATCCACTGCAGCGTGGCCTGATTTTATCCGCGTCTCATATCATTTAAAATGACGAATGTTTGCGAGGTGACGAGGAAAAGGGCATTGCTCAATTTCGCCATCATTCAGGACATCCCGTTTGATGTTAGTCGGGTTATAGAGGATGCGATCCTTTATAACTGGGATGCTAAAATGAACCTCGGGCACCCCTTTCTCATCTATGGCCTGTACAAGAACGCAGGGGTGTAACTAGAGGATAATGAGGCCTGGATCCATCCCATTAAGGCCATCGTAGTCAAGAAGGATAAGCCGGGTGTTCCCCAATTTGAGGCGGTTTATGACTCGGGTCATGAACCTTCGGATGAGGAAGCGTGACATGCAAGCTTTGTTTAGCATGCGTGGGAGACCGGGTAGTGATGCCGATGACCACCCACACTCATCACCTTCCACCACCTCCCACTATTGGGATGTCCCCAATCCTTCCTACCTAGAAAGACCAAGTTAGGGACCTGGCTTTCAGGTTTTGTTGATACTTATGGGATGAGACCGAGAAGAATGGGTCACCGTAAAGCCCCGGGACATGGATGCCTTATGGGCCGAACATCACATACCAGTCCTCCATAACCCGTTAAGGTCATCCCCAGCGGCCCGGCTTACTTGTTGCTTGCCTTCTATATTGCCACCACCACCACCACCAGCACGCGATGAACCACAGGATCGACGAGGAGTTCCCATTTTTAAATTGTTTTCCTTGCCCAGTAGGGGCGTTGTCCGTTTTTGTTTAATTCACGGGTGGTAGGGTTATCAGTTTTTCATATTTAGGACATATTTATGTTTATGTTTATGTTCATGGTTTAGAGACCATGTTTAGTACTTTGTTTATGACTAATGCACTTTCCTGAGTTTTCATTGAGTTTATGTGTTAGGATGTCTCGGTTTAATTTCATGTCTTAGGATTGTGTTAAGTAGTATGTGTGGTGATGCCATGATTGCCAATCGGATCTTTTAACCTCTCAAATTTTTTGAAACACATAGTGCAAGTAACAGAAAGGATCCTTAGGTTTGTTGAATGCTCTTGATTACATGTGGATGGTAGGGATGACATAGTGAGTCACACCGGCGGTGTTCGAAACGATTCAGAATAGTCTACCACTCACACAGATATCCAAGGTATACCTAGACTACGAGGGCACGACTTACTAACGTTCAATAGACAGCAGCGGTTTCTAACACCAGTGATGGGACACCTTAGAAAAGAGGATTGCCATGAGCCCATCTAAAAAAAAAGGTGAATAGAGATAAGTGGGGATCTTCTAGTCGAATCGGGCACAGGTGATCCGAGGGCTTTCAAAGCCTAATGTACTGAACAAGCGATTAGGAAACCATTGACTTCACTGCCCGTTACATGGGACAGAGGATGGAAGTTTCCCATAACCTAGGGACCTTAGGTTTGGTTTAGTGTTGAGTGATTGAGGGCGCTGAATGTCTAGCACCCATAACCAGCTGGTGGGGAGTCTGTGAATCCCACTACGAGAACTACTAAACTAAAACTTATGGGCATTAGGAATTTGTTCATGAATAGATAGGTTAGTATGAATAAAAATGGTGTGTTCTTATCCTTTCGTAGTTAGACTCTCCCAAATAGGCAAGTTGAATTCATGTTTGGGGTCCCGAAATCGAGTTATATGCTAGAGATCATACATCCAATGCACATAGACTTCCTAGGAAAGGCCATAGAAAACTTAGGAGGTGAGTCACTTGTCAACCGAACTAGATTCAAATGAATTCTTTCAAAAGTCGAACAACCTTAGGATCCTTTAAGGAGGTAGAAACAAAAGGGGCAAGATTTGTGAGTTCGGTTGATTTTGATCCTTCATCTTGGCAACATGTGCATCACCCTCATGTCGTTAAGTTTAGTATGTTATTTTCTTGTGTCTAGTTTAGAGTTCGTTTCTTGCATAGGGACAACCGTAATGGATTGAGGTGTGATAAATTGCCCAACACGCATTACAAACACAGAGATTTAGTGAGATTAAGTTGATTTCATATATATATGACCTTGTTTCGATTACTTTTCTAATGTTTAGTTTTGTTGGGTTTTGTGGAGAAATCTTTGAAAAATGTTGGATATGAAGCCTTGCAGGAGTCCTGGAGAAGATTGGTGCATAAATCAGCCCAATCTCGCAAAGTTCCAACATCGCGATGTCCCCAGCGTCAGCGACGTCGCATCGCGCGGCATCCCGACTGTCGGGCGTCACAACTGGGCGTTGGGGAAGATTTGGCAAACCTTGTCTCTTGGAGAGTTAAAAAGGAAAGGAGAATCGATTTGGGTTTCAAAAATGTTTGCGAAATTTAGGGTTTAAGGAACTTGAGTTTGGAGCAGAAAGAAGACTTGAAGGCCGATCTTAGAGAGAGAGACTTGAAGAATCAGGAGATCGTCGTTACCGATCATGAAAGTTTTCTCTATCCTTTTATCATGTCTTGCTTTTCAATTGTAATGACACGAGAACATCGTGGGTTAAATTAGTAGTTTAGGGTGTTGGTAGTTATTTGGACATCATCTATGTTAAAGTGTTAACCTTTATCATTCCATTGTCACTTATATATTTGTTTACCATTAACTTATGCTTGGATAGAAATCAACATATTAATTTATGATCAATCTTAATATGTGAGAGTGGTTCTTTCTGTAAGATCACAAGAAGTGAATGAAGAATTAGACATAGGTGGGTTAACCTAATAAACTTTGTAATATAGGATTATCAATGATTAAGAGGCTTAGGAGTTTTTTGCACTCTATGAACCTTTAATGCTTGGGGTTGAGCAAGGAGCAAGAAACCTAGTGATAGAGGGAGGTTAAATGACCTTGAGAAAGGCTTTAGTACATTAGATAAGAGCCACTTTCTAATTCACTTATATTAGATTTATTTTAATAACTACAACACCACATGGTAGATCGTCTAACAACACTCAAATACCTAAACCTTCTCTCGCATCTTTATCAATTTACGCCCAAAGTTTACCGCTGCATTTGTATAATAATGAATTTACTTCCTTACCTTAGTCATCATAAATCGCTAGTTTTAACATTAAATAAGGTGCATATACCTTGCATTTTAAATCGACTACATTGGCGTTTTCTCAGGATCGGTTATCCGACCTTGAATACGTTATATTACTTGACTAGCCGCATAATTTCGCGTGATTGCGCAACTAAATACTGAACGCAATTCGGCAAAACAGCATCGCGGCGTAAGCCACCACCACCGCGCGGCAGTGATTTGCGATGGTACGCGCCGGCGCTCGGCGCCAAGGATGATCATCTCCGTGGCGTATATTTTCGTGGCTGAGCGTTCGCCCAAGATAGGCCATGTTACCATCAGCAACAGTCTGACATCTGAGAGACGTCCTCAAAGGTGAGAATCCAAGAGTTATGGGACAATCCCAAACCCAAAAGAATTAAATGGGACTTACACCATGCAATATTCCTCCACCCACTCATGGGCTAGAGAGATACAAGACGCCATGCCACGCTTACACAGTACCTTACTACTGCAGCCTGAAGCCAGACAACAGATTAGTGGGTCATGTCCATGCCAGTATCATGTCGAATCTGGCTGACTTGGTCTACACCCATTACACCATAGGACTACTACCGCAGATCAGTCTGTTATCGTATGCAGCCACTCTCGCACCCAGCGGGCAAGAATATTGTTATGCCTGACGGGTGGCGCACCCCATCTTCATTATGTATCATGTGGAAGAACGCTTAAAGGTCTAAACCTAAAAAGTCACTTATGTGAATCTTCCCCTTGAAACTAAAGGCAGTGTACCGACAGCTTGATCAGAAGCTAGAGATCCCGGTGATTCTACCATCGTGGAACTCCAGTCATAATAGCTCGAGTTTGATGTCATCCCTGATGATCGTCAACGTTTCATCGTGTCCTCATCATCATGATCATAGAGAGTTACCGCCTACACACGGGATGGTATTTGTGTTATGTTTCAGGATAGCATGATGCTTTACCTTAGGCCATATGTACGCACTCTAGGTGGCTGGAAATCGACGGATCGCATGCCTTACTCGAGAACAAGGTGAGACACAGATTCGAGTCTACCTAGAGTGGTTTCAGAATATGAGGATGTTTTTTCGATGAACCACCGGATTGGCTCAGGATAAGATCACTGATTGAGTTACACCCTAGCACGACAAATTATTTCTATGACTGCATAGAATGCGCCTACTAAGCTGCGAACTCAAGGTCTGTTCGAAAGAATTGCTGAAAAGGGTTTTTACAGATCGCTAATCTTCACGGCGCTCCGTGCTATGTAAAGCTAAGCAATCTTGCCAAAAGATTACTCCAAATTTTTCGGAGGTAGTCGAGCGGAAGTGCATGTCACGATGGATTTTGTGGACTCACTCGCCATGGACATCGCGAGCGACGGCAGGGATGGATCAAATTACTAAGCTCCAAGAACTTTTGCCGCGCGATAACCTTCACATCGGAGGAATTCTACGTCGACGTGTAAGAGATTGTCTAATTACATGGAATGCTAGGGGCATTCTATCAGACGGATCGATCCGGTCGGTAACCTACTGAGAGCTCTGAAGAGCCACAAGGGACGCTTGATGATCAAAGACAAACAATATCCCGTATGGATTGCCGCAGCACTCATCCAGACTTAGATATATGCCACGGCATGGGTTCCTGATCCTCAAGGGTGGTCGGGAAGAGCATTTACCCTGCGGAATTCGCCGAACAAAATACTACACTTATCAAAGCAGACACTGACGGAAAACTGCGAGGCACTATACACGAGGTAATGTCAACTCCGCTTGTCGGGACTCGGGAGGTAGTGGGAGAGATCCTCTGGTTTCGGCCCCACTCTACTACACCTCCGAGAAGGTGATTTGATTACATAAACTTCTTTCATGGCTCAAAGCCGGTTTAAAAGCTACCCCAACAAACTAAGGAACCCTAGAGTTTGAGGTGGGGATCAGCGCCTTCAAGGTGACGCGAAGAGAGGAGTGGTCTGCACCTTACAAGCGCGAGGAAACCGTCGCCAGTTATATCGGTCTTTCTCGAGGTACTCGAGACGTAGGTACTCCGCTTTCTTACCGATTGGCTTCACTCCAACTTTATTGATGTTCATATAGTGTTTTTGTCTCCACGCCTAGAAGCACTAGATCCGACCTGTAGTGGACTAAGGTGAGCTTGTTGTCGATGCAGTAAGGAAACCTCTGAGAGGAAGACATATACGTGATCATGGATATAGCCAAGATCAAGCCCACACAAGACCATGAGGCTAGTTAAGGTGTTAAGTGGCGCACTAAGGAGTGGAGAAGGCAACATGGGAACACGAGGGCACGATGCAAACTAATTATCCTTGTTTTATTGAGGACAAAGGTACGCTGTCTACCATTTGATAACAAATGACTCATGGAATAAAAATTGTATGTATATAAAAGTGCAGGATTTAGGAAGAAATTATTTTAAGTGGAGAAGAATAAAACCTCATGAAAATCCTCAAATTTTCAAAAGGGCAAACGGTAAATCGCAATATAATGTGTTGAAAACCTATAAATTTTCTAGATCTCTTATGATGAAACACAAACACGCTGATTCGCCTCTTCGTGAAATTCGTTATCATGACACTCATCAAATTCCGTGATGGTCGGATTTTTCATGAATTTGGCAAAAGGAACCCAATTGTGAGTGACACATGGTATGATGCATGTAATATGATAGAGGAGAGGGTATATATGTACGTTATAGTATACATGTATGATGTATGTATTCCTGGGTGATAGAATAGTGATATATGCATGCCAGGACGTCCAAGATATAAAAACTAAGATTTAATGGAGGAAAAGAGAGGAAAAAAGAAAAAATTGAGAAGAAAATGAGAGAGAAAGAAAGGGAGGAAGGAAGATTTGACAGTTTCTTCCTCTAAATTCCTACATTCCTTTACTACCAGCCTCACAAGCTTAAGAGTGAAGTCGCACGCCCAAGAGGTGGGGCAGGAATTTTTTCCTACTCGGGTTAATTTCTACTTAAGTGTCGGTAGGCCATGTGGACTGAAGTTCCCACCTGTGGTCATTGCCAGCCGTGTGGACTTGGCTGGCTGCGTAGAGCCGTGTGATCAGAGCCACTGTAAATGGCTGGCCATGTGGAAGTTAAGTCCCCACCGTGTGGCGCTGTCTCCTGACCAGCAAATGGCTTCCGTCGTAGAGGCGCAGAGGGCTTCACCGCCCATCTCGGTCATATGGCTATAGTGACCGCCGGGTCGGCAGGCCGTGGCCGCGGTTTCCACCTTAGCCACTTTGCTGCGCAGGACCGGCTAGCCGTGTGGTGGGACCGTCTCCGCCGTGTGAACACCGGGCCGCTGCGGTAGTTCGCTTGCAGAGCCGCTCGCCATGACCATTCGGGCCGTGGTCGTGTGTGGTCGTGTTCCACCTCGTGGTCAGCGGCAAGTGTGGGACCGGCTATCGCGTAGGTCATTCCTGCCTGTAGGCGCCTAGCCAGTGGTAGCCGCCCGCCTTTGTGCTTTTTTGTCTCATTCCAAACACTTAAGGGATGGCTCGCTGTCTCGCAGCCCGGTAGTGAACTGCTGAGTAGACCTGCGGTCGTTTTCTGCTTTAATTCCAGAGACCCAATCGCGCAAATTCGCTGCTTAGACTCGATATGTGCCCCGCTGTGGCTCGAGTATGGCTATAAAACTAGGTCCAAAATTTTGGGACGTTTTCATGAATGCCATCATCAGTGACAACATGCCAGTAAGCGCCGTCGCCGCGAGAACTGTCAGGCACTTTACGCACAATTGGTCTTGATAACCGAGTTATCTTTGCTCAAGTTCAATTGATGTACTTGGTGCTAGTTATCTATTGAATGTTGATATATGAATTCCCAATATATTTGGCACGAGATGAAATGTTGAAATCGAGCATTGATCATATTATATGTAAAAGTAATATATTAATACATTGAAGGAATGATGTTCGAACTTATAAGCGTGTGTTAAAACTGTCCAAAATGCATGATGGGATGCATGGTCGGTATAGTCCATATGTCATTTATTACATATGAGACATGGAATTGATATACTTGCTGCATACATCAGATATGCATGGGGACATCAGAGATTAAATGTGAGTGCATGTGGGTGGTAAATCGACATCAGTGTTGGTGTCGATTGGGTGGGCCTCGAGAAATGGGACAACGCCCAACAAAGTCACACGACATTTAAAATGGTAAAGAATATGCACAAGCACAGCAAGTGAAGGGTAGATCCCTCCTCGCGAAAAGCCCTCGCCAATTATGGTCGATATGGTCCCCAAATCTGAAAGGCCATAAAGTGTCTAGGGTTTATGAGTCTTCTGAGACACCAAAATCCGGGCTTACTCCACACAAAGGCGCATGGATTTTGAACATAAATATAAAAATGATCATTGTGATGTGTCATCCAAAAATTCGTTTATAAACAAATGAAATGGTTTCGAAAATGATCATCGATGTCATCTAGAATGGTCATTTATCACACATGGGTCGAGGCGCCAGGTGTGAGGGAGTCGATGAGGACTCGGGCGCATGGTACATGGTGAGTCGTATCTCATTTCATGGCATGACATGTAGGATTTCATATAAAATCGCATGTTCTCGCTGAACGTGATCGTGAAATGGTCGGTGCAACATCGTGATGTGCACTTAGGTGGGGAGTAGCCCCGCAGGTATTTCATCGGGCGTGGCTCACCCTTCATGGGACAACCCTTTCGTGTACAAAGGTCAATGATCGTGAATCATCGCTGGGACAAAAATCTTGATTATGAAGAAGGCCTGAGAAGGTGGCCTTAATAAATTAAAGGTGCTTGAGACAAACCAGTTCTCAGAGTACTTGTACAAAAGAATGGTAATTAAATTCTTTGACCGTCACGCAATATAAGGTATGTAATTGCGATAAGAGTGGTCGTGGATCTGACTCACTTACGTGATTTAGTTACTATTCTCATATTTTAATTTAAATATGAAATAGTTTAGTTCCGATGAAGGGACGTATAGAGGTATGCCGAGTAACCTTCAAGATCCTGAATAATTTTGCACCACCAAGACCAAAACTTAGGTGCAAAATTACTTAAGGTAGAATTTTCGCAGCTTAAGGCTAGTTAACGAGACCCCTAAGCCATTGGGTCACACTCACTTCTAAAGAGAGTGGAGCGGGCAAGGTGTTGAATATGTGTCATCTTCAAAGAACAAGAAAGTCGGGTTGATTAGACATTGAAAAAAGAAGTTTCTACTTTCTAACCAATTTTAGATTCAATCATTAAAATTAAAAAGATAAAATAAAGTGGGTCTGTTCTCGCCCCAAGCCCATGGCCGGGTCATTAGGTTCGGTCAATAGCCTAGGTTCTATTCGGGGCCATCATTTTTCTAACCTAATCCTTAAAATGCAAGCCAAATGGGGACCTAATCAATTTCTACGTTATAATTTCACAAGACTTGAGACTTATACAATAGGATGGTAATGGGAAGAGTTTTTATCGATTAAGGTATTGTTTATATGACACCCAATTCATACTTTAAAAATAATTTGATAATAATTTTGCCTAGTATTCTGTTTCATATAATAATAATAATAATGAAATAATTTATAAAAAATTATAAATATTTTATTTTTATGATATATTAATCTTACTATAATAAAAATAAAAAATATAAAAATAAATATAAGATCATTTAAAAGTAAAAGCTATACCAGATGCGATATGGGAATTTTTCAAACTGCTTTCACCGTTTTTAATTTTTAAATAGATTGAGAAATGATTTAAATAAAGTGTGAGATTGAAGGTCGTCGCCTAAATCACCCATTGTCATCCTTGGGATTGAAGTGTGTAACCATCACTAATCTTACCTACTCATCCCAAAAATCAAGATCATATTCAGACCGAATAAATGTGTGTTTTTTTTTTTCCTTTTTCGCTATTTTTGTTCCCTCAGATTTTTAAGACCTAAAAAAGAAGACCATAACCTTTAAGAAATTATCATGGAAAAATATTGTTTGAATTTTGAATTTTGACTTCATTTTTCCAAATATCTTCTTCTCGTGACTTACTTTTAACATTAAGAACTGCGTGTCCCGGTTGATGAATTTCTTTTTAAGTCCTTAGCCTGCCAATAAGGCTGAATTTCAAAGTACTGTGAGGCGATAAAAACAATATATTCTTTTTCCTCTTATAATTATTTCTCACCCAAAGTCTTCCATACAATGTAAAAAACAGAAAGCCTGTTTGTCGATAATGTAGTCAACCAAGAGTCTTAGAGCAAATCATGGAAGTCACAAAACCCAAAGTATACTTTCAAGAATTTTGTTCCCCAGTCTCTGCCTTCCTCGTGTCCTGGTCCCTCCTTTCCGAAAAGTCTATGCCCATATCCAAGAAGCGGCACGCCGCCATGTCAGAATCTGGGAATGAAGCCTGAGGCTATGCCATGTCTCCCTAAACTGTCATGGCCACTGGATAAAGAAACACACACACACACACACACACACACAGGCACACACACATAAATAATAATAACACATATATGGAGAGGTAGATATATATATATATGGTATATATATATATATATATAGATGAAGCTCGATCCAATACTGGATGAAGACCACCAAAAAAATTAGAAATTATTACTATTCTAGCACAATTTGATGATTCTAATGAATTTTATTAGACCGGAAACTCATTTCCAGGTCGTATCGTTTCATTCTCAGAGAGCAATGTTTTAGTTCTTTGACTCAGGAAAAAAATAAATTTTAACACTATTCACTTGTGGTATCCTTCTCAATTCTTACGTAATAAATTAATAAGATGGGAATCATATGGGCATACACATCTTTGCAATTCCACTAATTTGTGTGATTGTTCGAGGTTGAAAGGGAGAAAATTAAGACTATGGTGCGTTAATATTCCCTAATGAGGTATTAATCTAACAAGAATGAGCAATGATAAATGAAGAACTTTAACTAGCAAAAAAAAAGAATGCAGGAAACCTCCAGTCATGGGTAAATTAAATCACTTGCATCTTTCCTATAACGTAATGAAATACAAATATATTGATAATTGAAGTGAAAAACCATCATCCCATGATATTATGAGTAGAAAGGCATCGGGAAGAACTAATAAACTCCGAGCCTCAAAACAGGCCAAGAATAAACCCTAATTTTTCAACCTTCCATAATCCCTTTACTGGGGTTCAACTCTTCATCTTATCAAAAAACCTCCACATTATATCTTCTCCCAAACCAACTTAGGAAGATCATACGCACCCGAAGCATGTTATACACTTGTTAACCAATATCAAGCCATAAGATCATAAACAAAGTTGCCTTCTTCTCTATAAAATGATTTACTACTCAGATATATATGAAGTCTTTCCTCTCTTCAGAATTTTCCTCGAACTCTCTCAGAATTTCATAATATAAATAGTCTTTCATTCAGATGTTCTTATCATGGTATCGAGCAAATAGCGCCGCCACGGCATCCGCTCCTTTCACCATCCCCTCAACTATCTTCTCGATTAAGGTTCAAAATCCCAATGAGTCCTGATTACCTTTAACGGACGTGGTAACCGACTCGCTTAACCGCACGCCGACATCGACATTAGCACCCTAACCGAGATCAATACCGACACTGACACGGACGCTCAATGAGTCGATTGAAACTCCTACCAACCCGCAAAACCTCTACCAACTCCGATCGACCTGCATAGATCATCTGGGTGATAAGACAAAAAAAATTGAATCCTCAAAGACGATGAACCAAAAAGTCGATTTTTTTCAATTTTCAGAGATTCCTCTAAAAAGCCAAAAGACCTGTGATCTAATTTGATATCACAACAACAAGAATACAAAAAATTTGAACCATGATTTGAACCCCTTCCCTTCAACTCCTAGAATAAAGAACCGTTTCTAAATCTGATCTAGATTTTGAGCTAATTCAAACTCAAGAAGAAACGAAGAACGGAAGTTGGGGAAGAGGAGGAAAGAAAATGACCTAAAGTTTGAGTTTGAAACCTAACTTATGTTGGGTTCTCAAATGGAAGCTCCTCGAAATAAAAGATAAAGTGTACTCTCGTGAGAACAAACCAAGGTCTCTAAATACCCTTCTGATATATTTATCATTGGAAAGAGTTTAAATACATATATTTTCTGAACCACTCTTCCTAAACTTACGACCACAACTATTGTGCACAAACAGAAACTACATATATTTTTTAAACTAATTCTTCCAAATTTACGACTCACAACTATCAGGTACAAAACAGAAAATCATATATATTTTCTAACCACTCTTCCTAAACTTAAGACCACAACTATTGTGCACAAATGTAAAATCAAATCATGGAAGTAAGAAATAATAAACTAGTAGAAGAATAGATTAAAGGGCATTAATAGATCAATCAAAAGAAAATTTCTAATACAAATGTACTTCTTTTCTCTCCAGACAGAGTCAAGACTATCCAACATTGATTCGCCGAAACACGCCGAGATCGCTGGTTTATCAATACTTTTACTTTTATCGTGAACCACCCAACAACAGAACTGACTGCAATCGACTGCAGATCTTCACCAAAGGTGTTTCATTTTAATGCGCCTTCAAAAATTTCATTTTTGGGTTAATTAGTGTCATGATTTGTAATGTATGGAAGAGGGGCAATTTTAATAATGAGAGGCGTAGTAGTGATAAATGCTTCACCGGAACTACCAATCTTTGGCCAGCAGTTATAATTGATGGATGGACCCTGGGGAGGCCGGGAGTTGATATAGCACTCGCTTAACAAGCTTCTCTGAACTGAGGCCTGAGAAACCATGAGCAAGCTTCAGATGCCTTTAAACACTGTTACTAGTACACATGTAGTTGATATGCCATAGTCACCTTCATTAATTCCAATGTCCCACTGCTTTGAACCTGCAAGTTGTTTCAATCCAATAGAAGCTTTATGTCAAAGCCTGAGCCGAATAGAAGATCACATGAGGCCAGGTTTTGGCTTCCACCACAATAGAGAAGAGTCAACCCAGTGGAATCT
Organism: Tetrastigma voinierianum; assembly: GCA_016808115.1. Lineage (NCBI taxonomy): Eukaryota > Viridiplantae > Streptophyta > Magnoliopsida > Vitales > Vitaceae > Tetrastigma > Tetrastigma voinierianum. The sequence continues at coordinate 88,149 of JAEQBH010008890.1, read as the reverse complement.
GCTGGGGAGGCACCATACAAAGCTTCAAAAGGTGAGAAGGCTGACTGGAAGATGGTAATGATTGTATCAAAACTGCTCATGAAGTGGTGTGGAGTACCTTATTTCGTCACGTGGGGAACCATAGCCAGTTATTGATTCTACGATCATCACTTACTCACTAATTTTCAGCTGGGGATGGTATGCTGAGTCATCTTTAAATTTCAACAAAAGTCTGATAATGGTGCAATCATCAAAAAACAAGGTTTATGAAAACTGACCACTCGGTCACCCATTAACTATACCACACGCTAGATTTGAGCAACGCCATCAACAAATTTTTATGCGCCATTTCAAGGTAAAGGGTGGAGTTAAGGCCAAGGTAAATATTTATCAGCATTTATCATTTACCTACAAAGATCGTGTCTCAGCCTGGGATTGAGGAAAATCTTGATTGAATCCACATGATGTCATCCTGACACTGATACTTAATACACACACCAAGATAATCAGCTATGACAACATGACTTTTCTTAATCTTAAAATGATCAAATGATAGATTTACTGATTACAAAGCATATAAATGATACCAATAAAAATGTTGAGCAATACGCTTATATAAAAGAAAGATTAACGAGTGGCCACCAAGAGGAGAGTCATGGAACCCGTTATGCAAGAATCGATTCTGAATATGGGATCGAGGAGGCACCACCACCACAGCCTTATTGTCATCTGCCAATGTCGCGTAGGGAAAGCCAGGCGTTCGGGTAAAGAAACTAACTTGCGACCGCATGTAATCATCACGCCATCGCCGCCGCAGATTTCCTCCGTGATTCGAGTCGCTAAACAAATAAAGCATTAAAGAGTTAGGAGCTTGCACGAAAGGGCATCACGGCCGAAGTTTTCGCCAGTTTATATAGTATCTCAACATACGCCGCAGCTATAACTATTTCACGTCGCGTTACTACTTATTCAAGTAAGTACTGAGGCCCGCCGTCGGGCGATGTAGAATTTCCGCCGAGAAGATAAGGGCGCCAAGTTCATGTAATGATGCGCGCATCTTTCGCATAATATGGCATCAAAGATAATTTGAAACTCCTAAGGCTTCTGATCTGCAAAGAAGAATGGGCTTGTCTCATTGGTGAGCACGTACGCCAATCCCATCCCCGTGCAAATCTGATAGTGAATTGGTTTGCCTGCAAATTCTCATGGTGGCAAGGGTGGGAGTGGTAGGTCATAGTCATTGGCTGAGTCAAGAGGTCTCGCCTCTATACCAATCTAAATCGGGCATTTCTTCTTGGCAGATTAGTGGAGCGGGCTAGCCAAGATGCCATAATTACGAACAAACTATAATAACCTCAGAAAACAAGAACCCACGTAGAATTCTAAATGATTAGTGATCGAGGCTAACCAAGCATAACGATTTATTTGTCCACTTGAATTTACATGAGCAGTTGACAATATGCCCCAAGTATTCTAATTTCATAGGTGCCAAAGGCACATTTTTCAGTTTAAAAAAAATGTGTGATGCCTCAAATTTTCAAAAGCTTTCTTAACATGTTCAAGATGCGTTCCAATCAATATAAATAACATCACAAAGAAGATCAATGAATTGCCTGGTGCAGGGAGAAATACAAATCACATGGCTGAAAGTGGATGTAAAGCACAAAGACCAAAATGGCATAACAAGATATCTGCTAACATCACTGTGAGCAACAAAAAAGCGCTTTATGGAATATCCGCATGACGACTTTACCCATCGATAAACAAAAGAGAGATTCAGCTCGGCAAAACAAGAGTTCCGCAGTCATCGCATATCATCGGCTGCTGGAACGGAAACGATCTTTGATGTAACCAATCAGGCTCTGATACGCAGATAAAGTGCCATAATACATTCTTTTCTAATGGGCAAAACAGAGATGAAAAGGATCTGCACCGGTCGAATTTACTCACCTTAGCATGTCAAGAACTTGTTTTCGGAATCTTTAGCTTTTTGAAAACAGTATACCGGTAGCTTTATACTCGTCGCCTGCTCCTCTTTTCGAGGGAATACAAACGGCCAACTTCACGAACCGTGGTAATTGTCGTTCCTTCAAAATCGCAGCAAAGGCCTCAATTAATGCTCGCATGTCCGTCGAATGGTCCGCTGCGATGCCGTGGTCAGCAGACAGAAAATAGACCGTGTGCCTCATATCCTTTGAGTGCTTTGTAGTGATGCTTAAGGTCGGGGTGCTACCGGATCCTTGTAATAATCGAGGTTTGTTGGCCCATTGGAACTCCATTGTCATCTTTTTCCAATCATAAACAACAGATCCTAGTTGTTCTTAACCATCAACACTCCAAATACCCAAGTCTAAACTGAAATAGTGATAAAAGAGTAAAAAATTAATTGAAAGAAATCTTTGAATATGATGTTGGTCGAACGCCGCGGTTTCTAATGGTCAAGCCGCTTGCAACTCATATACATGGAAAGGTGCGCAAGACCACAAGTAGATGCAGCAGCGCCACTCGTCAATCGGCGAAATGCGTAACCACTCCGCCACGATGACCACAAACATCATGAGTCCTAATCTTGGTCGTGAACACGATGTGGTTTTCACTTCATTCGTACCCGCTATGCATGCAAGAAATTTCTGATCGATGGAAGGTCGCTTTCGCTTTTATGTCTCCTTCTCGAGTCATCATCGCGTTACCTTCCAAATGGGTGAAGGTCGGTAACTCGCATCTATGGCTGCGCGAATTTTTCACTGCGCTTAAAATGAGTCTCAGGTTTACCTTTGCATCTCCTCCCAAGATACTGACGTGAGCTTTTGCTGTTGCTGCAGAGGCCAACGGGTGCGACAGGTAATGGTGGTCGATTTTGCCTCGCTTTTGTGAGTTGTTCGCCCTTCGCGCGAGCCATGCTTCGCCGCTCCTTCGTTTTGGCTTCGAAGATAATAATCGTTTAAATTTCGATCGCGAATCACCATGAACATCCGACGAGCACTTTCTCGTGGGACTATCCATGAACCCGCACATCCAGCCTTCCAAATCCCTTTGCAATCACAGTGGATCCGATGGTTTAACTTTGGGCGAGCTTCATCGTAAATTCCTACACTCAGGGTCCAAACGATTCCATAGTTCCTCCTCAAATAACCCAAGTTGCCACTCTATCTTCCTCCGGGGTAAGCAATTTATGCAACCATCGCACCATTGATTAGCCTTCAAGATGAAAATATGCTGTAGAGACTCGTTATCCGTCAGGTCTTGAAATTCAAAATCGAGCTACCCGTTGAACCATTCCGCTGATCAGCCCCATAATATTTTCGGGAATTTCATTTGCCATTTTGAAGAAAACTGTCCGTCGCGCCATCGTTCTTCTCGATGTGGCCTGACAAATCCTTCGCCCATTGTTGTGATTGTCGGAGCTTTCCTAGCTGAGAAAATTTTCGTACAACCTATCGACGTGTCCTCAAGCTTTTGCATCCATCTTGAACACCACCGAGTCCAACCTCCTCCAAGGCTCAATCCTCTCTTGTCAAGCGCCACTGTGCCAAAGGCTCCATCAATATATTCTATAAAGTTCTCAAATAAAGATAGTGTATTTTTAGTGAGAGAACAAACCTACAAGCGTTTGGAACAATTTTCTCGATATATTTTTTTATTCATTGAAAGTAATAACACATATATTTTCTAACCACTTCTTCCTAAACTTGCATTTAATTACAACTTATTATTGTGCACAAACAACTACATATATTTTCTAATCCACTTTCCAAAACTTATCAGGCCACCACAACCTTCATTGTGCACAAACAACTAAATCTATGGAAGCGTAAATAATAAATCCAGCGGTAATAATAGACTTCAACTGGAAGAAATTTAACACAAATGTGATTTCTTCTACAAAGGCTATAAACAAGACTAGTCCAATTATTTCATTATTATTGCCTTTAATACTGTAATAAAATCACGCTACGCTATCAAACCAAAACGATAAAACAAAAAGTTTCTAAGTCACGGGAACCAAACGACGCGTTTCGACGTTGATATCGATTTAAATGACGCTACTTTTGACTCACCGTCCAAAACGACGCCATTTTGCATATGTAGAATTTTTAAAAAATTAGCCCTTGCCTAAAAGGCCAAAACAATGTCGCTTTTGTGACGTTTAAACTGCTTTGTGCACCTTTAGACCTCTTCAACCCCCATTTTGTCATGTTTCCAACTAAAAATATATTTAGGAAACAACATTTACCAACTTCTAATTAAGTTCAATATATAGTTAATATTATAAACAAAAATAAGAATAATAAATTAACAAACCATAAATCATATTTTTGTGAACAATATAAAATACAAATACAAATATTAGCTTATTTATTTTACCAAACATTGTCATGATTAATTCAAATTAATAATTTATGAAAAACAAGCATAAATAAGAATAATTAATCTAATTGTATTAATATTAAACAATATGGTAATATATTATAAATAAAAGAAATAATAATTGTATTAATATTAAATTAATATGGTAAATTTATTTATCACTGGGTATAAATTAATTTTTTGTTGAAGAACAAATATTAGAAAATAATTTAATTGTATGATATTTTTTGTTTTACTTTTATATATGAATATAGTGAACATTTCTGGGATGGCTTCAAAACATGATATTGTTAGAGTGACAAAACAATGATAGGTATTAAGAACCCCATGTGTAAGTACTGTGGAAAAGTTATTCATGGAGGTATAACAAGATTAAAGCAACACATTGCACATATCTCCGGACAAGTAGAAGGATGTCGAAGTGTACCTGTGGAAGTGTCACAAAGCATCAGACTGTATATGTCTAATGCTTCGAATGAAAAAATTCAAATGAAAAAAAAGAAGGAACGACTTATAAGTTCTTTAAATGAAGAATGTTTTCATGAAATTGATGAGGCCGATTATGATGAAGTTGAGGAAGTCAAGATGACTGATTTTGAAAGAAGACAAATGAAACATGCAATGAGAGAATGTCGTCGTTTTTTTGAAGAAGGTAGACACAAAGGAGAGGGTGGTACTTCTCATTAACTCCTCAGGTGCCTAAGATCGCCACGTGATATGCTTCGCATAAGAGAAGGAGCTTAAATATACTCTAAAGGGATTGATCCCTACATGTTCTTCCAAAACAAAAAAATCAATAAAAGTATGTTTTTTCACTCAAGGTGCAAAGAAAGTGGGTAAAGCAATCTCAAAATTTTTTCTCTTCAATAATACCTTCCAATGTAAATGATAAAGGGTCTCTTACTATCGACCCATGATTGATACCATAGCAGGTGCTGGTGTCTTGGCATCAAGGGTCCTATAGATACCGAATTTGGCAATGCATATCTCGAGGAGGAGGTGTGGAAAGAGCTGAGGTATATAGAACACATTAAGAAAGCGCCGATGGCCTGCTTATGGATGCAATTCATCATGTGTGTGATGGCTTGGAGTTCTGAACTAGAAAGGCTATCATAAATTTCTGGGCGGTTTATCATGATAGCTTACGATATACCTTCTTTCAATCACACTACTAACATACCTAAGACTAAGAGATTATATGTTTCCCTTATGGATAAGATTGTTGACAGGTCACGAAAAACATCATATAATGTCACCAATAATGAGGCAAGTTTTAAAGCAAATGGTGGTGTTGTCATGAGTAGCGCAAGCATTTGTCCCGGGTTCTCAGGCAAACAGATTGTATTGATTTAATGTTTAATATAATGGAAACATGAAGTATATTATTAAGACTTTATCAAGCAAAGATGATCATGTTTTATTTATAATAGTCGAAGTAAATAATCTGATGAAAGTGTTCACTAAGAATAGAGATCTCTCACGCCTGACAACCTAATTTGCCACCGACCACTTCACTTTATCTTATAATGCTATGAGGGTTGCTCTGAAGACGATGTGCACAACAAAACCAGTGGCTGAATTCAACAAAGATCTGAGCGTAAAAGAGTTTAAGAGATAAGGTATCCAACCTTATCTTAACCGGACGGCTTTTGGAAGAAGGCAAAGGAAGTCCAAATCATCATGGAACCTCTAGTCAAAGTTTTGAAATTATTAATCAAGATAAAGCCTGGGTTAATCACAAATCTATTTATGAAGTAACATGAGCTAAACCGGCTATAAAGGCATCTGAAACATTGGGAAAGGTATTAGGAAGCTGGCTGATATAAGGTGAAACCAATCAGATAGACATTCAGACGCGGTGTAATACAAAAATCTTTATACAATTATTACATCTTATTTAAAGAAAGTATCAGAACTAATAATTTTTTTACTCACAAGATATTTTTTTAAATTCAATGTTTCATTATTCAAAGCAATTCTCCCACCATCCTGAAGTTAAATTCACTAAAGGAGGTTATCAAGAGATTGAGCTAGATTTGATGGGCAGTAAAAGCTATGAACGCAGGCAACAATAACTTGTGTTATTTTTATAATATATTTTGTATTTATAATGTGCATTAATAAAGTTATGAACATTATAATGTAGTGAAATTATTTATTGGCACAAAGAGAATTCGAAGTGCACTAACCATAAAAGCAATAAATCACTCTTCCAAAATTCACTATATTTATTTTTTTTTTAAATACAAATTCACGCCATTTTAATAATATATATTCAGGCTTCGAATATATTTTTTTAATAATAAATTTAATGAGGAACAATTATGGGCGTATGAAGGTCCACATCTTCAAAAGATTGTCGCCAAAGTTCTAAGTCAAACATGTTCTTCATCCGGTCATGAAGGAACATACTTGTCATTGATTTACACAAAGTCGCAACTCGCTGCAAATGAAAAGTTTAAGGTTAGTTTATGTCCATTACAATGTGCGACTTCGAAGCAAGAATTCGATGCAAAGGAACGGGGCTGATGAAGATTTGTACAATCCAATCACCTAATCCATATTTTAATGATGATGATATATTAGATGAGTGGATACTTAGAAGGAAAAGAACCAATTTTATCATCCGATAATTTAGATTACTGGATCAAGATCTTCTCTAGAGAAGGTAGAAGTAGCTTCAGGTCGGCGACTACGTGGGCAGCGGCGTAACAGGTGGCAGCGTGGAAGCATAATTGTGCTGAAGAGCATTGCTCTTCAGTGTTCTCTAATTGTTTCATTACTAGCAGATGATGGGTGACGATAGAGTCGAGGGGGTAGCAACATTGCTGTGACAATAAGATAAAGAAGACACCAGCTGGGACAATGGAGTGTGGTGGTGCATCGAGCAAGCCTTGGCCGTTGATAGTGGTTATGTCAATCAAGGTTTTACACAAAAGCACGCGCAGGGAAATGAAAATTATTGCGACATAAGATATCATCATATTATAGCCACAATATGAATTAAATCAAAGCACTGAAGGCCTAATTACATTTCCTATGACATGATCATTCGCTGGCATGACTATGATCGACCAGAATCTAGATCGAGAGCACTCCAATCCTCATGCTCTGTGATCAATAATTCTAGCCTCATGGGAATGGGAGATGATTCATCATAACTTTGGAAGTAGTGATAATTCTTCCAATGCTTTTAAAGGGGTATGATTTTGATCAATATTCAACTACAAGAACAAGAGCTTTCAGTGGTTCTATGGATATGGACCAATCTTTCTTATAGCAGAATGGCTTATCGGTGTTTGATACTATCAGCATGGTGTTGAGCCCGAGCGTGTACCTCCAAGCCCAATATTTTCCTAATTATGGATCATCATCCCAATCACCTCAAACTAACACATTCAAGTGATGAACAATTCTTTCAACCATTCTCACTATGCAAATTATCGTCTCTAATTTGTATGCTCATCGTAGACTAACGATGATGATGATTTTCTGAGCCCCCTCACATTCAAATATGGTATCATTTATATTGGTGATACTTTACAAAGTTATATGTTTGATATAAAATAATTTCTTTTGTTAACAATAATAATATACATATATTTCACTAAATGCTTCATTAACTATTTAAATAATGTTAAATATAAAATAAAAAATTTTATTAAATTTTTAGCTTCCTTAATTATATATATATTTTTCTACAATTTATATCATATTTTAATAATTTTTAAATATTTTGGCAAATGCGCTAATACGCAACTAATACACCGCGGATCGATATGTTCCTGGGACCGGCCCGAAGCCGCGACCGATACTAGTCACTAAATCCATGACTCCAACGCATATTTCTTTCGTGACGCTCCTATTCGCTTCGTGACCAATCAAAGATTTCCGGGACACCAGCCCAATTATACACTTGTGAGATCTCATATTCCGTCTACCGCTAGTGCGCGCGATGAAGCGAAGGTTTCTATTGGTACTGGACCAACCCCAAGGACACACGGGTCTCTGGCAATTTAATACAAGGCACCAAATGATCGATAAGTTCTGTTGTTAGATTTTATCTCTTCCATGTCTGAATCAATGTCAGCCACGATACAATCGGTCACACCCATTCTGAACTGGAAAACTTAACGGGCTTTCATCAACCGGCATTCAAAGCTCGTATTCTTAATCTTCAATTTTTCCAAATCTACGCGTCGCGTTCTTCCGCCGATGGCGCAACTATGTTAACTCGAGATGTCTAGTGGCTTCAATATAATAGAGCCAACCCGCTTTGATGTCCAGATTCCAACTGCTCTAGAACATTCCTATTGTGTATAAATACTTTGTGCTTTATTCAATAGATTAAGAAGTTCTCTGGAAAACTTCCTCTCCAAGTTTGGTTTTATCTTTAGCATTTTATCAAACATCAACATGGTATCAGAGCCATGGATGATACATTCATGGCGATCTCCTAGGGTTTGTGATGGCCTCGCCTGAGAGATCTTCCTGCACCATCTTACCTCAGCGCCTATAATGTCATGATGGCCCTTCCCACTTTACCATCTACCACTCATCAAATTGGATAGATCCAACTACATGTTCTAAATCTCTTATTCTTCCTCAAGTAAAGATTGAAAGGTCATGATCTTGAAGTGTTTCTTCCTGCACAAAACCTAAAAACCAGATGAGTTTATTGTTGATTCTATAAACCCAATGTTCTTCTTACTAATCCTAATTCTGATTCTGATATGCATGATCGCTTTGTTATGAGTTAGCTTCTTCACACCAATCCCAGAACAAGTGTTAGGGTCACGTTGTTCATCGCTAATCATAGCCAGGCGGCATGGATTATGCTTGGAAACAATTATTCTCCACCAAATCAAAGGTCATGCCACCTCTGAAGAAAGGTGCCAGTCTGACTGAGGATTATGTCTTAAAATGAAGTCTCAGCTACTCTCCTCATCACGCTGGACAACAAATCTTAGATGATGAATCGATTCTATATATCCTCGAGGCCTAGGCTTGAACATGAATCAATCCCATGAGAATCAGCCATACTCTTCAAGAAGTTCAATATATGTTTAAAATCATGAGAGATGAGACCAAGGCTTGAACACTAAGCAACAATGGTAGAACCCCCAAGATCCGGGCTCATTTTGCTCGGCACTTTCTCCAACATCCCATTTTCAAGGCCTCAGAGAGGCCTTATAATGTAGGAGGTGGAGGTCGCTTTCTCTCTGGTGGGTATAGCTATAATATAACAAATACCTAAACAAATACATGTCACAAATTTGTGGAAACAGGCCATACAAATTTAAATGGTGTTTTTACAGATTTGATCTTGGTGATCAAAACCATCTCCAACTTCAAAACCTTTCATCCGTCATTCGAAGAAGAATCCTCAATACTAGTTCAAAGAATCCAAGCATTGCTTCTCCAAATCACCGTGAATGATGTTTAGATTTATATAAAGGAGCCACACATCATAGTCGCAATAAGTGACTCCTATGAACACTGTAAATCAAAAATATTCTTGAAATGGTAAGCTTGCTCTCGTGATGGCTCATCTCCCTATAACACATATTGGCAATTTCATCTCCTATCACGATCCCTAGTCCTTCAAAATATTATAGTCGGTTCCATCAATAACCAAAACTCATCGCATTCCAAATTTACTCTTGAAAATAATGTTATTATAATCAATTACTGGATTGTCAAAGACACCCGTTGTTATCCAGTGCATTAAAATTAAAGGTTTGAAAACTTTAAAGAAAAGTTAAATAATCACTGGAGATTTGAGGTCTTAAAAATGAAGTCTCCTGGCTACCTCCCTTATTGCTCGGATCAACCCCATATGATGAATTGATTCTATATATCCTCGAGGCCTAGTATTTGAATTTGAATCCTTGATTGCGGAACTCAACCCAAGAGAATCTCCCAATACTTCAAGAATAACAGGCGCTTCCAAACTCATGAGATGAGACTTGAAAGCTCGAACACTACAACAATGAACTTCACACACTCAACGTCATTTGCTCACAAACAATTTTCTCCAACATCCCATTTCCCAAGGCTCGAGAGGAGGCTCATATGGGCAGGAGGTGGAGGTCATTTCTCTTCCAATGTCAAGGAAGAGGCATATATCAAATACTTCACAAACACATGTCAACTTGTGGAAAATGCTTATATAGCTCTAAAATGTTTTTGGCATTTTATCTTCGTGATCAAAATCGACTCAACTCTTGTAACCTTCTTATCCGCTTATCTCTCAAGAATAACTTGGATTTACCAATAAAGAATCTCGCTATACACAAGCTCCAACTACCGTGAATGATGCTTCTTAGTTTTTATAGTGGAGCTACACATCATGCAGTCGCAACAAGTATGACTTTATGATCACCAACTTAATATTACAATGGTGTTTGCTCTCGTGATGGCCTCATCCCTATAACACATATTGGCAATTTCATCTCCCTACTTCACGATCTCTTAGTCTCAAAAATATTCATGTCTCATCAATAACCAGTGTCTCATCACTATCTCCAAATTTACTCTTGAAAATATGTTATTGTTGAATTTGACTCTACTTTTTGCTATATTAAGGATAAGCAATCAAAAAAAGTCCTTCTACAAGGAGCACTTAAGAATGGCCTCTACCACCGTGACTTTTGCCTCAGAATGATATTGGTCCCTAATATAAGTTACCACTGCACGTGCTCAACTTCACTGCTCTCTCAACAATGCTCTTAGTTTCCATACAATTTTTCCTTCCTATGATGACAATAACCAAATTAGCTATGTCTTGTAATGTTGATACTACAATTTCGTGATTTGCCTGTAATACGTTTCTAATGACACTTTGGCACAGTAGGCTTGGTCATCTAAATAGATTGGTCTTAAACAAAGTGTTATCTCAGTTGAATATCAATGTTTCCTCTTATGCTGCTGTTAAGTTTTGTGATGCTTGTTAGTACGGTAAACTGCATCACGCTTTCTTCTTTTCCACTCCACTCTTCTTCACACTACAACACCATTTCAAATAATTCAATTCCGATGTTTGGGTCCTACTACTTTTCTTTATTGACTTTAGACATAGATATTACATCGCTTTGTGTGGATGACTACAGCAGATACACTTGGATCTTTCCTCTTCAATTAAAATCTGAGGCAACTACTATGTTTTTTTACTTCAACAAAAAGGTTGAAAGGTAATTTGATTCTAAAATCAAATGTCTTCAAACAGATTGGGGGGAGAATACAGAAAACTTCAACCAATATTACATGAATTGGGAATCATTTTCAGACATCCCTGTCCACATACACATCAACAACAAGGCAAAGCAAAAAAAAAAAAAACATAGGAGTATGGTTGAAATTGGTCTCACTTTACTTGCTCAATTGCTTCCATGGATTTGAAGTTTTGGTGGGAAGTGTTTGTTTCAGCAACTTACTTATAAAAATCGTCTTCCTACTGCTATTGTTGAGAAGATGCTCTCTCCTTTTGAAGTTCTCTATGGGTGAAAACCAGATTATAAATTTCTCAAGGTATTCGGTTGTGCTTGTTTTCCGTATCTCCAACCTTATAACAAACATAAGTTACTTTAAGACATCCAAGCGCTTGTTCGGGTTATACCTTCATAAGGGAAGACTAAAGGTACATAAGTTGCCTTTCTTCTCTTCTAGAAATGATTTACGCTTGTATATAAATGAAGTTCCTTCTCTTCTCAGAATTTTCTCGAACTCTCGTAACTCTCTCTCTCTCTCTCTTTATAAGAATAAAATAGTCTTTCGCTCTATATTTCTTATCATGGTATCGAGCAAATAGAGTTGTCACTTCATCTACTCCTTTCTTCACCATCTCCTCAACTATCTCTCCGATCGTATATTTCTCTCGTCGCGCCCCATCTCGCTTCTTGCACTAATCGTATCGTATTGATCGCCCAATTATACACTTAGGGAGATTGATTCGCGGCTACGCAGAGGGTGAGCGGAATCAACAAATTTGTTTCCTATAATTCTTCCCACGCGGTAGTCAAGCTACTGCACATACGGGTTCAGTATTCGAACACGGGATGGGTTTTCATCCTACGAATGATTTGCATTAGTGTTTGAAAATTGGTGAGGCTTTAGTTTGGATTTTAAGGTTCGCCCATAACAAATGGGGTTGTTTGTTTACCGACTAACCCAGAATGGCTAAAGTGAAGTGTAAAATGGTAACCTCAAGGCTTAAGTCACTAAACATAACATGGTTATTGTGTTGTCCCTGCTATTTCCTCGCATTAGAAAATGACCTATAGTTTCGTGCCAAAAACCGGATCTTTGTTTAACTATAAAACCTAACCCTAGAACCACTCCTATTTGAGCTCAAACCAAAGTGACCGAGCATTCAAAGTCCCATTCAATTTTAAACCTAGCATTCAATCTTTACTAATGGCTCAGAATGGCATCTAAAGGATATCGCATATCTAGCATTAAGTATGCATCGAACCCTAAAGCATGCAAGTATCGACCAAAGGAACAACATTAACTCGCATTAAACCCTAGCTCAGTTTGGAAGGTAAGGAACCATAAATGCAAAGACTCAGATCATTTAAACAAGAGGACAACCCGCAGTGAGGCCCCAAAAACCAAGCTAGCAACCCTCCTCTTCATATTATGAGGCTTGGGCTTCAAGCATCCTCGAGTTAACTCAAGGGGGTGTTTGCGCCGAGAAAATGAAAGAAAGAAGAGAGAGAAGAGAGCAAATGTGGAACCCAAAAAAAAAAAAAAAAAAAAAAAAAAAAAAAAAAAAAAAATGAAAGTCATGAATTTTATAAATGAAAAGTCACGCAAAATTGCTTAAGGTTACAAAATTATGGGGGTTTATATAGTCCACCCAAAAGTGTGAAAATACAAGAAAGCCTAAAATATTGGCTCATACAAGGGACAAGGTGGTAATACACCAAAACGGGGTCGTTTGGGATCAATTACAATAAACTCATAGGGGCAAGAATTCCTCACATGCGGTAGAGAATTTATCTAGCGAAATCTTATAGCTCAGCTTGGGGGCCACCGAGATAGCGAATTGAGAAATCTCTCAAGTATCTACAAAGGGGACCTTGCTAGCTAGCCGCAAAATTCCTCAGCTCTAGAGAAAATATGAGATAGCGAAATGGTGAATTTCGCTAGGCACAAAGTGAATTTCACAGATAGAAATTTCCAATTCTCACAGGATTTGTAAATTTTTCTATGATTTACAATTGCATCCTAGCTAAATGCTGTACCATAGCGAAAATCTCCCGCCTCTCCCCGATCCAAATCACGCATCCCACTCCGCATCCCTCTTTCAGACTTCTTCTTCACGCTTGCCTTCATCTCCATTATCTAATTTTGATATTGATGGCTAAAAATACCATGATCTCCCCAAGATCGTACATAATTTTATGCCTACTTGAACTAAAATGACCGAGGTACTCCAAACCTTCGCAAAATAACCAAAACAAGCTCAAACGATATTAAGGGAACTAAATGGACCGCAGACACATCAATCGGGCTTAATTGATATGATTAGTGCCAAAGCACCAAACCTATCCCGGTCGGGTTCAAAATTGCACTTTGGGCACTAATCACACCTCTAACCGACACGTTGCTAGTCCCTTTAGCAATGCTAAAATAATAAGGGACATGTATGTAAGGATTTTACAAAAGTGTATACTTGCCTAAAAAGTGTGTATGTACATATTAGCAATGCCTTTAAAATGAATAATTGATACCCTGCTCGAAAACCGACACGAGAGAACATAAATCATATAAGATCAAGTTTTAGGTCAACATCGGGTCCATGGTTCTCAACCTTAATTTCCACCAAAGTCTAATGGTTCCTAATGTAACCAGATCGAGCCAATAAATTGAAAAATTATTCCCTCCCCCCAACCTAGCTACCGGCATGACCTTAAGCTGTTCAAGCCGAACCTAGATAGGAAAGCTACACTCTTCTTTCTTTATTTGACTTCATTGTAGGGTGCAATGCTTAAAACTCGACTTCACCAAAGTCCGTAGAAGTAGTCCAACGATGACTTAACCAATTAAGGTTTGCGGCATCAAGCCAAAATGATCACTGACCACAAACTCTACTGTAGCTTCACTCCGGGACCGAATGACTTCAAGAATTACACCTACAACACGCTAAACCCTACCATTCACCGTAGCGAACACTAAGTCGAGACTTCAACCAATTAAGGTTTAGGGCATCGGCTTTAAAGGCTTTCGCGCATATATACCCCACGACCGTGTTCGGGCGCTTCAAGGCAAAAGTCACGACTTTTATTTTTCTTTTTCTTCTTTCTTTTTCTTTGAAGACTACATTGCCTTTAATATAGTAACACAAACCTATTATAAAGTTATCAATGCATCTAAGGCCGGTTTTGCAAGGCGAAAAGAGATATATCACAAATTTAATAAGTACAATCCGTGTGCAAAGCAGTGAATTAGCTCAAGGAATGTTCAAGGTCAAATATCGCAACATCTCAATCGACTAAAACTAAATCATGTATGGAATTGTTCTAACATTAAGGTAACAAATATGGTTTCAATTCTCCAAATAAAGGCAATCTCAATTGTTCAATTGTGCACCAATTGTTCAATTGAAGAATTCAATTGTCCAATTGAAAACAAAAGTGGATACACCAATCGAGGCACAAAAGAATTGATATGAAAAGCAGTAATAAACTCAGACATAACACCGTAAAGCTTTTTTTTAATATAACCAAAATGGTTAATACATGAATCTCTAAAAGCTAAACATACTGGGGTAAGTATCACGCTCTACTATGGCTAATACATGATTTCTACGCAAATTAGTAGGCAACATAATGCCGAAACTATACAAAAACATAAAAGAAAACACTCCTAACTCTAACTTTTCCTCCTACCAAAATGTGTATATATCATGTGGTAGGGAAAGTTTAGAACAGGAGGTGGACCACCTCAATCCGTGTCGATGGTGGATTCAGAGGATGTCAGCTGCTGCCGCCAACATGTCTAAGGATAGGTCGCCGCAAATTCGTGGCTCATATCTCTCTCGGGGCAGGACTGCGGGAGACCTGTGTGACTCATGATCCGGGCTGAGCACGGAGTGACAAGTGGACTCAAAGTTGCCCCCGCCGAGCCAACCTCTCGGTCCCGTTGCCCCGGGGTAGCTACAATGAACATACAACATCCATGACACCTGCAAGCTCCCTGGTACTGACATGAACGTAATCCGGAGAGTGCTGTGATGTATATGATGGGTCGGGAGGCCAACAGGGCTGGCTGGCGTAGGGGAGGAGGAGATGGAGCAGATATATCTCGAATCGACTCCTCTCCATCTCAAATTTCGTGGAGCATGATCAGCTCTCGTCTGGGAGTCCTCTGCCTCGGTATCCGGTACCTCCTCCTGGTCCCGCTGCTAGAGGAGAAAAGAAATAGGCATCACCATAGCTCGCTCCATAGACAAGACCTGAGGGCATCTGATCCTCCTCTAAATTCGGGGCTCCTCTGGAAAGCCCAAGTGCTCAGACCTGGCCTGCCAGCTTCCCTGCATCAATAAAGGTAGACTCTCCGTCGAGCCAGTCCCTGGACCTTGTCTTCAAATGTAGCGTGAGGTAATCACCAACTCAGAGGGACCGAACTTAATCCTCCTCGAGATCCCAGATGTAGCCTCGAGAATGGCTCCTCTACGCCGAATGTGTAAGGCTAAAGCCGAAGAGGCTACCCGAGCATGATCAATAAGAAGCATCCGAGGCGGAGCCGCCTCCTAACAGTACAGTCCCGCTGCAGTGTCTCGAGCAAGACCGGCTGACCATCTCCCTATGTGTCAGGAGGCCAATCCTAATAACCTCTAGAATTGGTCTGCATCGCCTGCAGCCCACGTGCTCGATATGTCTCGCGCCCGAGAACTCCCTTTGACGAACATCGACATCAATCGGAGCTCTAGCCGACTCGGCGCTCCCCGGGAGGTCATAGAATGGTAGAACTCGTAGAAATCCAATTCCGGGGTAATAGAGCCGCATAAGGCCATAAATGGCGCAGGAATAACGCCTCGACGCCCCATGGGATCCCCCGACCGGGGTCAGCCGGCCGCCGGATCGCCATAATACGACCCCATGAAAACTCGCGCAGGTCGCACATCCCCCGGATAGGATGCCCGAAGAACAAGGGCCTCCCCGATCCTCGAGGCAAAGGATAACTCGGAGGCGATGAGGTCGCCCGTCGACATGTGGCGCGACTCTGGCCGCGCCTGGGAGATTTGCGGACTCCCCGGCCCCCGGGCACGGGCCCGCTTGGAGTGGTCGGGCCCCTCCCCGATCTCCCTCTCGTGGCACCGGCGAAGGCCCGGTCCCATCCAGAAAATCGGTATCTCCCGAATCCCCGAGGCTCCTCGTGACCACCTCAAGGACTCCGGCTCTACTGTAGGCGAATCCGGTAATACCGCTCCTCCCCGGCACCGGACCGACCTGGGTTCGAGGCGGGACCCACCTCTGGTGCGAACCATGACTGTAGTAGGAGAAGGACAACGGGGCAGGGCTCAGGTGACCAAAGTGGACTAGAGACCGATAAGTCGAACCCGAGGCTCACGTCGATGAGAACGAGGCACCTTCATCAGAACCCCGACACGCACGAACCGTGGCCGCTGTGGGACCAGTGGTTCGGCTATGCGTACGCAAAGTGACTCACGGCATGTGCAACACTCGCTGCTCGGCTGCTAGCGATGGCCGGTGGCGCCCTGAGACTGGCGGTGGTGGCTCAGCACCGAACAGGCAAACAGCTGCTCAAATGAGGTTAGGCAAACCGCTCGACTGCCCGGGTCCGGGCCGTGGAGACGCGAACAGAGGAGGAGGTAGAGGCGCGGGTGAAGGTGGCGTGGACTCAGCACGACGACCGCAGCCTGGAGCGTGCGGGCCTCGTGGCTAGGCAACCAGTAAAACCAGGCTCGGCTACCTGGGAAGCAAGAGCTCAAGCCAGTGGGAGGAAGAAGATGAAGTGTTTGAAAAGCCCCCTTATTTTATAAAGTCTGTGGTAGAAATGAAGAGTCACCATTTTTCATTATAGCAAAATTGAGCCAAAACTTCGTTTCACTCCGCATAATTCAAATTTTCAACATTAAAATATTAATAATAATATTAAAAACAAAAATTATCATATTAAATATATCTAAAATTTAATATAAGATAGAATAAAATAATTACAAAATTGCTTAAGAGGGAAAGTTACTAAATCAGGAAACTTACTAAAAATAGCCAAAATTAAGGAAATTGACCAAATTAAAATAAAAAGCAAAAATTATTGAGCTGCAATTTGGTTTTTGAGAACACCAAATCAGCCCAATGTCACCGACCACTCATGGAGGGTCAAGGAGGAGGATCTCCCAACCCCTACAAGTGTTTGAGCAAGAATTCGATGTTTGATTTCCCATGGTTGATTTTTCTTCCACCGATTGATTCGAATCGAAAGCAATTTCCCGCAGCTGGTTACCGGCGGCAATACCCAAACACCTTCTTCAATTGGGTCGCTATTTCAATTCCCGGACATTCCTCGCCCAACCGAACGTAATTTCCACGCCTCACTTGATTTTCGCTTCCACCGCCTTGTGCTTGTTGTTCAAGTGAATGTTCAAATTTCCAATGTCATGTCGCTAAATGTAAGCTGTACGACCCTACCCGGCACTGATGATTGCATTGGAAGTGGCCAGAAATGGTCTTCCCAGGATAATTGGCACATGATTGGGTCCATTTGCAATTGGCTCGGTATCAAGCACTACAAAATCTACTGGATAGTAGAATTTGTCTACCTTCACCAAGACATCCTCAACTATTCCCTTAGGAATCTTTACCGATCGATCGGCCAATGATAGAGTGATGTTGATAGGTTTAAGCTCTCCTAAACTTAACTGCTTATACACTGAGTATGGCAGTAGGTTTACACTGGCTCCTAAATCTAGCAGTGCTTTGTCTATGCTAGTCCCACCAATGTTGACTGAAATTGTGGGAGATCCTGGATCCTTGTATTCGACCTGGGTCTCGTTGATTATGGCACTAACTTCATCAGTTAGGAAGGCTTTCTTCTCAATGCCCAATCCCTTTATTGTGTACAAAGATCCTTCAAAAACTTTGCATAGGCAGGGACTTGTTTGATGATGTCCAAAAGGGGTATGTTCACCTTCACCCGTCTTAGGACTTCTAGATGCCCGGCCGCCGGATGCTTTTTTCCGGCTTCTACACCTGGGAAACGTAGGTGGTACGCAGCGGGTTCATCGAGTCCTCCCTTCAGGAAAATTTGTTCTGCTCCAATTTTTCTCCTTTTGGTTTCAACTGCTTTGGGCATTGGGTTGATCAACCTCTTTCCACTCGTGGTGATTATAGCCTGACCTCATCCATCTCCCCGAATTGGGTCGGATGAACCTATCTCACGCACTCTTCTGATTTGATAGTTATTCGGGAAGTGGAACCTTCCCTCCTCCTGTACCCTAGAATATTGTTGATCTTTGTGATTGAATACCGCAGGTTGTCTATTTTTTGATTAAGATTGCCTCGCCCATCTTATTCTCTCGCTCTCGCAGGCTCTCTACAAGACAATCCTTTGTGCCACCGCGGCATTGATCCCTTTTGTTCTTCCACAAAGCCGCTTCACCACTCATGTAAATTCAGTATCGCTTGTCTAACTCGAGAAGTGGGATGATGGTGGTCAGGGTTGAGATGAGAGCCAAACCGTGGTTTGGCACTGGGGCACATAGTGTGGGGATTAGGTTTCCGTGATAGGTTAGTGGTGATTCTCCAATTGGAATTGTAGGTATTACCATATGGGGCATTGCCACAGTTTATATCGAATCTACCACATTTGCATATTCGACATCAAATCCTTCAACAAGGCCATAGGATAACGTTTTCCTGGTGGTTAAAGTGGATTGGAAATTAGTGCATGACTGGTTTGTGCAGGATTTTTAGTCACCGGCTCGCACTTCATGGAGTCAGCTTGCCTTCTAACTCTCTTACTTCCTAGCGTGGTCAGAGATTTTTGCTTTCATTTCCATGTCCTCTGAAAGTGTAAAAATCCCTCCCTTCGTGTGCCGAGGGCCTCATTTTCCACTTCAAGTCACAATGTTATCCAACACTTCTAAAGCCTTCTTAGCCGCATAACTAAAGAAACATTTGGCCTCATCCGGTTCCTTTTGCCTCGTAAAAAATCACCTCCACACATGGTTTCTAGCACCGCTCATGCAGGGGACATACCATTGAGAATGCATTCACTAACATCCGTATCGAACCCAATGATGTGCACAAGCACACTTTGCATCCATGAATTCCTCCCAAAGACGTAGAATTTCATTGTCATAGGCCATAAGTGTAGATCCGCCTTCAAACTCATATCTTATGGCATCAGCACGTAATTCAAATAAGATCGGAACAATTTCTAATTCGTTTCACTTAGCGAGTTGAGCCAAATCTTGCCTATTCTCGAGGGTCAATGGAAATGCCTTTAACTTCAACAATCCATGTCTATCAGTGCCTCTAAAGGTTATGCAAACTTCCTCAAATCCCTATATGAGGTACAATTTTCATTTTCCATACTCATGAAATGTGGGAGAAGTACCAAATAGTCTCACCCGCTATTATCTTCAAAGCAGTGAGGTATGACGCAGAAGGAGTACCAACTCTGGGGGAGTGGTGTATATGATCCCCATCGACCGTAAAGCTGTTTGATCCATGGAGGTGTTTGTTGACTTTGTCGTTCCTCGTGTAGAGGATCCATTTGGTCACCGCACACCGATTTCACACCTGTCTAATCGGGTGCACTCACTCTTTGCATTCTAATTGAGACTCTCCGGTCCCGCAGCTATTGCGATAAACACCTGCTATACAAAAATTAGGAGCACAACAAAGAACAAAAAGCAACCACAATGGCCTGTTAGTTAAAACAAAATCGATCAGAATAAAACAAAGAGTGCATGACCATAGTGGTGAAAACTTGTGGGTTACAACAACCGAAATTGCCTAAAGTATCACCATACTTGTAATGAGGATTTACAAGCGCATCAACTTAATATATTTAGTTTGGCACCAACCCTGGAATCGCGCCATTTTGGATTTGTGCCAATGCAGGGAGCTAATCAACAAAATTTGTTTCCTATAATTTCTCCCACGCCGTAGTCAGTTTTTACCGCAGATAGCCGGCTCAGCCGAACACGGGGACGTGGGGTTTCTCATCCTACGAATGATCGGTGATTAGTGTTTGAAAACGCGGAGTTTTGTTTGATTTTTAAGGTTTGTCTATAATGCTGGGGGTTGTTTGCCATCGACTAACCGTAATGGCTAAAGTGAAGGTAAAATTGTAACTTTGGCGATCAATACTAGCTTGATACCATGGGGCTAAAGTGTCTTCGGTTATTTCCTCAAGGATACATAAATGACCTATAGTCAAAGCCAAACCGACCTGTTTGAACTATAAACCCAACCTAGAACCACCCTATTTCAGTCAAATCCAAGTAATCGAGATTCAAAGTCCCATTAAAGTTTTAAACCTAGTATTCAACTCATTTTTAATACATCGTAAATGGCATCAAAGATATTGCAGACATCTATCAGTTAAGTATGCACTGAACTTTCTAAAGCATGGTAAGTATTAACCAAAGGAACAACATTGAATCGCATTAAACCTAGTTTGGAAGGTGGGTTAAACTATAAATGCAAGACTAGATTATTTAAAACAATATGACAAACTTGCAAGAGTCCCAAAATCAAGCTAGCAACCCTCCTCATACAGGAGGTTTAGCGCGATCCCCTTGAGTCATTATCCTCGCGGGGTGTTCATAAACGAGAAAATGAAAGAAAAGAAGAGAGAGAAGAGAGCAATGAACCTAAACACGAGGAATTTTATAAATGAAAAGTCACGCAAAAATTGCTTATGGTTACAAATACAGGTTTATATAGTCCACCCAAAGTGTGAAAATACAAGAAAGCCTAAAATATTGCCTATACAAGGGACAAGGTGGTAATACACCAAAACGGGTCGCTTGGGGATCAATTAATAAACTCACAGGGGCAAGAATTTCGCTATGCAGGAGAATTTCGCTAGCATATTAAATATAGGTCTGTATTTAAATCTTCTCTCTAGCCTAGTTTAAATTCCCACAGAGATAAATAAATTGAGAAATTTCTATCTACGCGGGACTCGCTAGTTAGCCAAATTTCGCTAGCCTAGCTTAAAAATATGAGATAGCTTAAAAATGGTGAATTTCGATTAGGCACGCTGAATTTTGTTAGAGTAGCTAAATTTCACTAACAAATTTCTACCAATTCTCCCAATCTTTCACAGATTGGAGTAGGGCCTCGCTATGATCGCGAATTTTCGCAGTTCTAGCAAAATTTTCGCAACCATAGCCAAATTCTCGCCTCCCGATCCGCCACGTATCCCACCGCATCCCCTTTTAATCTCTCTTCTTCATCAATTTGCCTTCAATTCCATTGACCGAATTTTTGATATTTTTTTATGCCAAAAATACCATGATTCTACATTTTGCATATCTTTACGCCGACTTTGAACTAAATGACCGAGGTTCCCAAACCCCGCAAAATAACCAAAAACAAGCTCGAAACGAGATAGTGGAACTAAATGGACCCAGCATTACCATCAATTGGCTTAATTGATATGATTAGCGCGCTGTGTGCCACCTAAAACCCATCCCGGCAGGGTTCAAATTGCACTTTGGCACTAATCGAGATCTCATATTCTACCCACCGCGTCGTATTGCATGAGCCATGCTCTTATTGGTACTCAATCTCAACCTCAGTTTATCAACGGTCTCGTTAATTCTGGATTACACACACCGGTGTCGATTGACCGCTTTGTTAAGTTAGATTTATCTTCCATGTCCGACCAATGTTTTTAGCCATGTGATACATCACATACCTTTCGAAATCTAGAAAATTTTAGATCGCTTACCCAATGCATCTAAAGATCATATTCTTAATCTTCGATTTCTTCTTTAAATCTAAGCAAAAAAGGTTGGTACCTTCTTGTTGATGCATATAATTCATATGTTAACTTATGTGAGATGTTCGGCATTTCGTTAATCCGAGCCAACCTATTAAGTCTTCGTATCTAATATGTTCTGTAACACCCTACTGTATAAATACGTTGTGCTTCATTTAATAGATTAAGAAATTCTCTGGAAAACTTCTTCTCCAAGTTTTGTTCTCTCTTTAGCATTTTATCAAACATTAACACTTCTCATACAGAATCTATGTTTCTCGTTCAGTTGTTTTCGATGAAACAAATTTTCCATATCTTCAGTCGTTTCACCAAAGTCCTCTTCTTCCATCCTTGCATTTCACCTCTTCACCAGTCTTTCATTTTCCTTGGCGTTAGTCACCGCAGCCCGCTAGCCAACATCCTGTTTTTTTTTTCAATCATCAAATTCCTCTCATTTACCCGCCAGTTCTCCTTCAACAACAGCCCAAAATGATCACAAATTTTTCCTAAAAGTTACTTCTTCAAGATTTTACTGTTGGATACCACTAGTGTCCCTTCGCTTTTACGTTCCCCTTCATCTCACCTTCATCACCTGCTTTCTTCAATCTCATTGCCTCTTACTCCTTGGCACCCGTCTTACTTCTTCTCAACCAGCTTATTGTTCCCGTTTATTCTATACATCCTATACAAATCAGATAAAATCTGGTGTTCTTAAACCTAGGACAAACTTATCTACTATTAGTTCTATCGCCTCAGCCACTTACTCGTTTCAAGCCTCCCTAATCCTCTCATTGGAAGGTCATTCGTGTGGAATTAGAATTTCAAGCTCTCTTAAAGATAAACCTGGGATTTAATTCCACCTATTTCGGAGACAAATCAGCACATCAAAGTGGGTCTTCGCACTGCCAGACATTGGTCGCACCCCGCGAGCAACACAAAGCCATTGAGCGCAAAGATTTTCAACAAACCCCGGCATTGATTTTTCGATACTTTTAGTCAAGTGGTTAAATCAACTACTATCAGAATTATTTTCTCCTTGGCTGTTACTCATGGATGGGAGATTCAACAAGTTGATGATAATAATGCTTTCCCCGGTCGGAGAGCTTGATGAGACTGCTTTTAATGGCTCAACCAAATGGGTTTTGAAGATCCTTCGCCCCATGTTGCTCAAACTCAACAAGGCTTTATTTGGCCTCAAGCAAGCCTTGTTGTAAAGCTCGTCGACTGCCTTAATCTCACTCTTACATTATTGGAGTTTTCGCCTCCCTCCTCGCTTTGGTTCCTCACCATTTTTTCGCCTCGCATTCATGGCTCCATGCTCTCGCCCTTCTGTGTATGGACAATATCTTGATCACGGAGGATTCCCATCGCTTATTCATACTCCCATTCAAGACCTCAAGTCCTTTGCCCTCAAAACTCTTGGGATGTTCATTGCTTTGGGATTCGAGGTCACGAACCACCTCTCGCCTCCATCCCAAGCAAACTAAACATGCTACCTGACGCACAACACCCCTCCCAAACTTCACAGAGGCCGCTATAAGCACGAGAGCCTTGCCAACTAGAAAATGAAAAACATAAAACATAATGCGACTCTGGTGAAGAAATTCAAGTTGCAACCGAAGAAGAAACAAACAAAATGCATGGTGCCATGCTCAAGTGATGACGGGTAAGGTGGAAATCAATTTAATGTTCGTTTGCTCATGAAAAATCGAAGCCAGGAGCTAACCGAATAGCTCTTTGTTGACACAATACATGTGGAGCTGGACGAAAGAAATACTCCCATAACTGT
Organism: Tetrastigma voinierianum; assembly: GCA_016808115.1. Classification (NCBI taxonomy): domain Eukaryota; kingdom Viridiplantae; phylum Streptophyta; class Magnoliopsida; order Vitales; family Vitaceae; genus Tetrastigma; species Tetrastigma voinierianum. The sequence goes on along the minus strand of JAEQBH010008890.1, from coordinate 64,043 downwards.
AAATAACCAACATAACCAAAAAATCTCTTTGGTAGTAGATGCCATAACACAATATTCTGCTTCATTTGAAGATAGAGAAACAATGGGGTGTTTCTTACTCTTCCAAGAAATAAGATAATCACCCAAAAAGATACAAAAAACCCGAAACAGATTTGTGATTAGTGAGGTCATTGAAATAATTAGCATTAGAGTATGCACGTGGTGAGTCTAAAGAGGAGGTAAATGAAGTAGAAGACTCAAAGATCGGTGACTTGAAGATACCGCCAAATGAAGAACAACCGCTTAATGAACCGTGAGTTGGAGAAGCAACAAACTGACTAACAACATGAACAACATAAGCAATATCAGGACGAGTAATAGTAAGATATACTAAGCTCCTAACAATAGTACGGTATAAGGTAGGATAGAAAAAGGCATACCATTAGAAGAGGAATACTTTGCATTAACCTCAGTAAGAGTATCAACAGTCTTATTATCAGTAAGTCTAGCCCGCTTAAGAATATCTGCAACATATTTTGATTGTGAAAGAAGATAACCTCTCAATACCCAAGAAATATCGTAAAGAACCTAGATCCTTCATTTCAATATGTTTAGCTAACTCTGCCTTAAAAATTGAAATACCATCAAACATCACTAGTAATAACTGCGTTTAATAACATATAAAGAAAGAATGATACACCTACATCAATACACTTAACATAGAGAGTGTGAATCACAACTACTAAGAAGAAATCCAAGAGGAGATCACAATTAAAAATTTCTTAATCAAAGCACAAGGTGCTTGCTCAGACCATATAATGCCTTCCCCGAGGTTGGAAACATACCTAAAATCACGTAGAAGCAATCGCCAGGAAGAGGCTCCACATAAACTTCTTCTTGAAGATCTCCCATTTAAGAAGGCATTTTTAACATCAAATTTGAGGAATACACCATTATTTCAAACCAAAGCTACTACAATCGAGTATGAATCAGAAATATTTTTAGTAACAAAGAAAGCAAAAGTCTACCTATAATCCATAAATCGTGAATATCCTTTTGAAACAAACCTAGCTTTGAATTGCATAATTGATCCATCAGAATTAGTCTTAATCTTATACACCCAACGATAACCAACAATACTCTTACCAAGAGGTAGAGGAACCAAATCCCAAGGAACTATCTTATGCAAAGCAGAAAGTTCCTTATCCATAGCTTGCGCTAATGTGGACTACAAATCTCGTCTTTTATAGGAAGAAAAGCTCAGAAAAACAAATGAATATAAGCTTTCAAAAATGAAGTAAAAGATGAAGGTAACAAGAATAGGAAAAATCTGGTGATTTGTGGGCTTACAAACGTATGTGGATCGACGTAGAGGTGGATCTACAATCTTAGACGAAGCTTGAGGGACCATAGGAGAAGAGAGAGCTTTAGGTGTCCTAGAGAGCAAAGTGTATAAAAATTGAGAACTGCTAGTAACAACACGTTGAATATGATGAAAAGGAAAAGGAGAAAGAACATGAGAAGGGGTATCTGAAGTAATGAACTGAGATGACAATAGGAATCCCTTTAAAGGGATTAACATAAGAAGATCGATATAGTCTATCGTTTCATGAATAGAAGATGAATAGAAAAGAAAGGTATATGTTCAAGAAAAACAACATGACGACATATAAAGTTTTTGGAGTAGTTGGATCAAAACACCGATACCCTTTCAATTCCTTCATTATAACCAAGAAAGACAGAATAACAACTGCCAATGCCTCTACATGAGGTTTAAGAATGAAGAAAGTACAACCAAAGACTCTAAAGAAAGAATAATATGGGCCATGCCCGTATAATTTCTCAAAAGGAGAAATACCTGAAATATGAGAGGAAGGAATATTATTAATCAAAGTTACACCAATAAGAACAACTTCTCCCTAAAATTCACTAGGAACAAAATTCGACAATAAGAGAGATCGGTAGCTTTCAAATAATATGCCTATAGTTTTAGCTTCAAAACACCATTTTGCTTAGGGAGTATCTCAGACACTAAGTTTGTTGCATTGTTCCATCTAAGGCAAGCAACTCAAGAAATTTATTCGAAGTGGTAAATTCCTACCCAAATCACACCTAAAACATTTAATAACAGAAGAATGTTGAGTTTTTACAAGAGCATGAAAGGCTTTGTATATCTCGAAGAATTCAAAACGATGTTTCACCAAATAAACCCAACAATATCTGGTATGATCATCAATAAAATAATATCGAGACCCCCCTTTTGTGGGAATAAGAGAAGGCTCCCATACATCATAATGAATCGAATCAAATGGAGAAGAAGAGACAGAAACACTTCGATTAAAAGGTAAAGCTGAAAATTTGGTTAGTTTTCATCCACTACAATTAGAAACATCGTGAGTTTGTAACTTTCCCTAAAGCCCTCAGGATCCTAAAATGTCAAATGAGAAAACTAAAATACGACCAAGGCGAGAATGCCATAAATAAAAACTAGAAGAAGAAGGACTCAAACGAAAAGATGACAAATCAATAGTGGCAGCAGCAATAACATACACTTTTAACTCATCCAAATCATATAATCCCCCCTTCCTATGGCCTATCCTAATAAGCTTTTAAGGCTACAAATCCTGCACAAAACAACAAGAAGAAAAAAGGTTACTAAATGATTAGAATTACACAACTGACCAACATAATCAAGATTCAATGTGAGGTTCGGAATATGATAAACATTAGAGGGGGGGAGAGAGATTAGGTGTAACAACAAAACTAACATTCAAGTAAAGGCATAAGAATGCCATCCACGATCATAATAGAACGTGAAGACAAATGAGACATAGTTAGAAACAAGAAGAATCTATAGACATATGATGAGAAGCAATCTGCAGTCCAAGATCCATGTAAAGACTCATTACTAACAGAGAATTGTGAATCAACTGACCTATGAAGAAGAGGCGACATAGTCAGGGTCAGTAGGGAGAGAACTTCTAAAATGGCTCACCAGTAAGGTCACGAGGATCGTCTGAAAGAACTTGATGCAGCTACTGCTATAGTATCAAACTATGGTGGTTTGTAGCCCTGAGGTGGTTTGTAGCCTTAAGGTTGTATGTTAATTTAAAATTGTGTTTGGTTGCCAAGCTTCCAAGGCTGAGATTGTTGCTGCAACTAGTTTTGGTTTCTCAACTTATGACATTGAACCTTCCAATGACCTACAAAACCAACTCATCAAGGGGCAACCCTATGGAGGTCCTAGGTCTCGATTATTAGAAGACGTCTTAGAAGGTATTGCCAACACAGAAGGATTCGGAGTAGAAATAATTCCCTTTTCAGAATTTGACTTAAGACATGTTTCTTCAGCCAATAACTCGCTAACAATTGAGTCAGCAAAAAGAAGTGGAGAATGATGCAAAACTGAACCCCTAAATCCTTCAAAATCATTGCGAAGAGCCATCAAGAACTAACCTAATCTTTTCTCTTCTCTACGAGTAATATAGGCATCACATGCCTTTAATTCATTCAATTCTATAAGGATTAATTTATCCCAAAGATCCGCTCAGCAGAATAAAACTCTTTAACACTCATATTCCTTTGTCAAGAGCACGATGTCAATCTCCAAGTGATACTCTGCTTGCAAAATTTGATTATGTATATTCACGCATGACCCCAAACCTCATTTGCCATCTCATACTTTGCCAAACGTGCACCTATTGAATGCTCGACAAAATTGTTAATCCAAGTAATAATTTTTGAATTGTTTACGTCCCACGTATCTAACTCAGTAGCATAATCCTCATTAGTACTTTTAGGTTTAACATGAGTTCCTGTAACATATCCCCACAAATTTTTTCCTTTAAGAAAAGTTTCTCATCACATAACCCAATACGAATCATCTTTTCTTCCATCCAACCTCATACTCATAGATTGAAGTGAATCGCCTCTTTCAATAGCCATAATAAAAACCAAAAAACAGGAAAACAAATCAGAGATTCATATGCTAAAAAAAAAACCGCAAAAAAAATTATGCCAAATACCAAAGATCAAAATCAATAAAACACCAATTGTGATCATGCTGTACTCAGTGATCAAGCCAAAGTTGATCCACGAAAGTTGTGTTTGAGATTAAATTTCTTTCCTATGAAACCTAGCTCGATACCATGTTGAAATTAGGAAACTTCAATTGGGAATAAAAGAAAAACTGAAGGTCTTATTCCAATAACTTAATTGAAATTAAATATATAACAAAGGTTTTTGTATAAGCATTGTAGTCTCCGGAATTCTCAGAGTTAGTGGATCGTCGGGGCATTCACCAGTCACTAGTTAGTTGCAACTTGCAAAACAAAACAAGTATAGCGACAGAAGTTCTTTCGTCCCTCCACGGCAAAGTTAGCTTTTCGAAGACCGAGCGCGTAATCGTAGTTATCTCACCTGAGAATGTCGCACTTCATTTTGGTGTGATTCTTTTCTCTATTATGGAGGGAGAACGGGGATCCACCTTCCATGGAGAGTGGACAATTTCTTCCCATAAAGGTAGGGGAAGGTGGCTCTCATTTTGGGAAGGATGACTTATTCTTCTTTTTATGTAACTGCTTTCCCGAATGAGCCGCTGTTGGGAGTGCCTTCCTATTCCGTTGGAGGCTAAACAACTGACCCTTGGGAGAACATATACTTATATCATGAAGAGCCGGTTGGCAATTTCCTGCTTGTGAGTCGCAGATCGAGTGCCAAGGATCCGGTGAAGAGGCATCCTAGCACCAAGGCGCATCGAAAGGAGGCGGGCCCGGGGTGAGAGGTGCCCGCACTGGCTGAGAGTCAGCCCCGGTCTCCTGGGCTCATTCACTATCCCGGGCGGTTATTTTAGGGCCCGGTCCTTATCGCCCTTGGGCTGGGCTAGTTGGCTAGGGGAACTGAGCCCAGGCCCATGGTACCATTAATGCTTCTTTCCCAATGAGTAATCGCCCCCTGCCGGAAACAAGCTTGATCGTCATATCATGGGGAATAGTAGACCATCAATGTTGTTGAATTTCAATGTGAATTTTGTAACTTTTTGAAACTGCATTAGATGCTATATGGTTGCTTGAGTTAATCCTGAGACTGGAGGCTGCTATAAAAGGCTAGAGGGTGAGGAGGTTCGTTATCCTATTGGTTATCCATGTTCCTTTGTCAGAGAAGGATAATTAAATGTTGTTGAGAGTCATAATTGGGGGATTGTAGGATGAAGGATGATTGTGATCGATTATTTGAGCGCGCTTTCCAAGCATGGATCGGGCTAGATACTGCATGGTTTGAGCGAAGTAGGAATTGTTCTGGGTGGTCTTTAGATGGTTCTAAAACTTGAATGGAATCCGAGGCCACCCCCTGTCGAACCCTACGGGGATCTCTCAACCTTCCACTTCTTTCAGCCCCATCTCTATCTTTTCCTCCTTCTTAGCCTCTGCAGCAGCTTCTTTCAGCCCCATCTCCATCTTTTCCTCCTCCTTCTTAGCCTCTACAAAGAATCTCTTTTTCACCTCCCCATTCCATCTTTCCTCCCTCTTAAATTTCCGCAGCCAGCCTTCCTTTCTCACTGACTATGGATGCTTTTACTTGTTTTTCTTTTGTATTTCAGGTGTCTTGTAAGTTCTGAATGTTAGTTTGACGTATTGTAATATGATTGCTTGGTAACAAGCATCATTATGTAATGTCGAACACCTTTTTGGTGCAATTAATAAAATCACAGTTCTTTGATGGCTTAGTGTCTTATTGCAATTCTGCATGATGTATCGACATTCCGCCCAATCGGGTGGCTGCTGAATAAATATAACTTGTTAACTGGTCACTAAGAACTTAATCGCCCGAAAGGAAGGGCCCCCGGGCTTGGCCCACCTTAGCCCATTGTGCCCCAGCGAGAGAAGCTCAAGATGGTTGAAATCCCCTGACAGACGATTAGTCATCTGCATTAAATGCGACCATGTGCCCTAAAGGCCGGCATATACAAGATAGGCATCATTAAGTCCTACTATTTTCCCTTTCTTGTTATTTTGGGTTTATATGTTTTCCTCTCTACGACCATCCGCTCCGAATAGGCTGGTGTAACCTTGCATTCGTTCACGACCATTGTTGCAAGACCACAAGACTACCAAGTAGGTAACCACCACGTCCCTTAGCAATGTCGACCTGGGGTGAGTGACTGCTTCCTACTGGGCAAAACGCCTATAAGGGAGGAGACGTTGGTTTAAACTTATTTGGCTCCTGGGCGGTCCCTTTGCTCGAGCTTGGGGGTATGCCTTTGTACCAATTAGGTATATGGCCTTGGCTGGAGAACATAATGGTGTGTTTTTTACCCGGGAGCACCTTGCAGCCGAGCTGCGCTTCCCCGTGCCACCCCTAGTCAAGAAATTTTTGCATTTCACCCGGGCGCCCCAGGCTTTTATCAACCCCAACGTCATTCGTATTTTGATCGGGTGCTACGTGTTGAACCACCTATACCAACCTGACCTCTTATTGGTCAAGTTGTGTATAATTTATTTTCTGAGAATAGGCGGCGGCCTGATGTCTGCGTCTGCTCTAAACCCTCGACTCTCAGTTGTTAACGTGGGCTCCCGACCACCTAAGATGGAGGCTGAAGGCGCATTGTTAGTGAGGGACCCTCTGACGAGTCCCGTGCTCCCCGGGCTCGCTTAATATCAACCGGTCTCGCCTTCAAGTGTGTGGCCTGGTTAGACTCATTCCGATGGCCTTTCTCCCGATATTTAGTGTGTTATGATGGACTAACCTCGGGCTGCTCACGCAGGTGCTGCCTACGAGGCAGCCATGAATCCAGGGGGCGGAGAAGTCGTAGAGCTTCGGTACCTGCCGGCCATCGAGATTTCGAGCGTGAGCGTCACCAGAAGGTCTCGACTCCGCATAACAGATCCGGCTGTGAGGCGCAACCCAAATTTACACCCTCCCTGGGCCATTCCCTACCGCTGCCTCTCGCATTACTGCTAAGTGGAGCATTTTGTCATCATTACCCACGACGTCTCGATTGAAAGCAATGCTGCCTTCTCTACAACCAAAGAGTCGAGGCATCAAGTTAGGTGCAGGGTGTTGGAAGCACATCGATTCGTCGACTTCCCCTAGTGAGGATTTTAGTTCTACTCATCCCGTCTCTACCGAGAACCAGAGGTCGCCTCGAATCCGCCTCCCTTTTGTCTGAGCGAGGGTCGGATCTGCCCCTCCCGAAAGATAAAGATTGAATCCAAAGGGCAGCTCTAGCCACGGAATGCTCCTGGGTCCAAGGGAGAGGATTTTGTTCCCTGGGTTAGTGCCGAACATGAGGATTTCCAGGATTTGGAGGAGGAGGAACAGGAGGAAAGGATGACGAGGCCGTTAGATCTCATAATCGCCCGCAAGATGGGCCAAGAATGAAGTTCTAAGCAGCTGAGTCCGACATCGCCCTGTACCCCAGCCAAAAGACTTAGTTAGCCTGCTGCTGAGGGAGGATCGGAGGTGCAAGCCATTATCATCCCTGGCTCTCCCGAATCGGGGCCCACAGATCAAACGGAGCCGGCGGGGGTCGCCCAGATAGAGTGGAATGAGGCCGATCCGATTTCGAGTGCACTTCAGGTAATCCCCCATTCCGATCGAGATGAGGGTCAACCTAGCAGGTCAAAGTTTATGGGGTCCGGGATGCCAAGGCCCATTGTTTTGTTGATTATAACCAACGCTTATGTTCACCAGGCCAGCCTCCAAGAGTGGAAGTATCGGCTCCTGGGGTGGACGAGGTGAAGTATATCATGCGCCGCTGGGAGCCTTTTCACCATGGAGAGTCCGCGGCCGACCGACTGAACAATTTGTATCCACACGCTCGGATGCCAGAGGCCGCCGTGGCATGGGTCTTGGCGAGACTACTGATGAGCATTCCTGGCTGTGTGGACCCAAGGAAGACATCCAGCGATTATCGATGACGGATACAAGTCCTATCAGAACTACGTCAAATGAATTGAACTGCAAGATAACGAAGCTTCGCATGCGACATTAGCTAGCCAATGCTTCGGATTCAGACTTAATGGGTTTCTTTGTAGGTCGTCGTTATTCGAAACATGGCGCTCAAAGATCACGAGTTCGAGCCCGGCTATGGGATCGCCAAACACCGCGACATAAGCGTCCAAATGAATGAAAGCCGGAGATGCAGCGTTTCATTAAAGGAGGTCGAGTCGACGTGGTCGCCACTTGAAGTCGAGGATAAGGAATTTAATAAAGACGCCGGACAAAGGCCGAGGGATACGCACTCATGAGGCAAATGATGGCCAAGTTAGAGACTGAAGGTTGTTAACACCGGTTACAATGCATGGAGTCTGAGCTTACACGGGTTCAACGTGCCTTAGCGGTCGCGAAAAGCGCTCACCTGAAGGCGGAGTCCAAGCGTGAAGTTGCTCAGAAGGCATTGTCCTTGGCGGGGAGGCTTGTACGAAGGCGGAGGAAGAAAATAGCCGTTTGACGGACGAGTGACTTTCCTTGATTTTGGAGCTTAGGACCATAAAGTGATGATTTCGCCGCTCCGGAAAGGTCGCTACGATAGAGAGCGCGAGGCCGAAGCTCATGCAAGCGGTGACACGCTGTTCAACTATGGCTATGGTTACTGTGTTTTTATACATAACATATACGGGAGCAAGCCTCAGATTCTAGATGGAATGCCGGATCCTTTAGTCCCGTTAACTCCAGAGTTCTTTGCTAACCCCCGTTGCCCCCCAAGTACCTCGCCCGCTACCTGTGCCCCCTGCATCCAACCGGCCGTCAAGTGAGGAACGCCCGGGGAATAGTCCGACCGCCACCGAAGAGGAGGCGACTCTTCCGATGGATCCTCCGGCCTCGTTGGACGGCGAGGTTAAGGATGCCGCTGCTAACTAGGGATTGAGTGCTTTGTGAGGTGAGACTTCAGACCGCTCCAATGCTTTTGCACCAAACAATTCTACATCCCTTTCTCTTCTTCGTTACTTTTTGTTTGATGCCTTCTTGTACATTTTGATACTACGTCATCCTGGTTTGTATTGATTTTTGTTAAGTGCACCATTCGAGCGCATGCGGCGTAAAAATCATCCGTGATGGAGCCGATGGGCAAATATTATGTCAGCCGGATAGGTCATTTGATCGCTCCATCCGTGCTTTCAGATTCAACCAAATTAGATGTTATCTATGCCGGAGCTGCATGTGTTGTTCATCGCGCCATCCGCTTTTTAAATTCGACCAACTATATGTTATCTATGCTGAGTCGGATAGGTCATTTTACTGCGCCATCTGGGCTTTTAGATTCTACCAGCTAGATGTTATATATGTTGGGTCGGATAGGTCATTTTACTGAGCCATTCGGGCTTTTAAATTTGACCAGCTAGATGTTATCTATGCTAGGCCGGATAGGTCATTTTACTGCGCCATCCGGGCTTTTTAGATTTGACCAGCTAGATATTATCTATGCTGAGCCGGATAGGTCATTTTACTCCACCATCCGGGCTTTTAGATTTGATCTGCTAAATGTTATCTATGCTGGGCCGGATAGGTCATTTTACTACACCATCCGGGCTTTTAGAATTGACCAAATTAGATGTTATCTATGTCAACGGATAGCCATTTTATCACATCCCGATTTTTAGATTTAATCAGCTAGATATTATCTATGCTGGGCCGGATAGGTCATTTTACTATGTCATCCGGGCTTTTAGATTTGACCAACTATATGTTATCTATGCTGGGACGGATAGGTCATTTTATTGCGCCTATCCGGCTTTTAGGATTTGGACCAAATTAGGATGTTATCTATGGTCAGGGCTGGATAGGTCATTTCCATCGCGCCTATTCGGCTTTTTAGATTTGACTAGCTAGATAAGTTATCTTATGCCGAAATGATAGGTCATTTCTTCCATCACAAGCAGATCCGGCTTTTAGGATTTGACCAACGAGATGTTATCTATGTCAGCTCTGATAGGCTATTTACTGCGCCATCCATGCATTTAGATTAGACCCTGTATAATGAAAAATTATGCGAAGACATGTGAGTAGGCAAGAATAAAGATATGCTTTTATTGATAATACCTTCTCAGGTGCATGGCATTCCACATTCTAGGTACAGGGTTCCATCTGTTTTATCTATAGCGTAAGACCCGGCTTCACCAGTTCGTGTCAGGACATAAGGTTCTTCCTAGTTGGGTTGGAATTTCCCTGCAGTGGGGTTTGCAGTATTCTCGAAAACTTTCCTCAAGACCAGATCGCCAGGCTGAAACACTCGAGGCTTTACCCGTCTGTTATAAGAGTTCGCCAAGTGGTAAGACGTTATGCGGATTGCTACGGCTTCCCGCAGCTCATCACTCATGTCTAACTCCCTGGCTATTGATTCCGCATTTTCTCGAATTCGGCGAAAGGTTCGATGGTGGCGTGACTAATTTCGACTGGGGATAACTAATTTCCATCCCGTATGAGAGCAAATGAGAGATGGCTATATTTTCGGCAAGAGTTCATAGGCTCCGTGAGCACCCCGGGAGTTCTTCTACCCATTTCCCTTTAACGGAGTCTAACCACTTTTTCAAGGCAGTCAACAAGGTTTTTTTGGAGGCTTCTGCTTAGCCATCATTCATGATACTTAGGTGTGAGTGGCAATTTTTTATCTCACCCCGGAAAAAGTCCCAGACTGACCGCCAAACTACGCTCCATTATCGAATACGACATCTTGGTATGCCAACCGACAAACAATGTTTTTCCGGTAAATCGAAAACACTTCTATCTTCGATTGACGAAAGCGTTAGCCTCATCCATTTACCGAAAATAACCTGGGTGGCAACCAATAATAGTTTTGCCTCTTTTGAGCTCTGATGGGAAGCGGACCGACTATATCAATCCCCCATTGAGCGAATGGCCACGGGCTAGAGATGGAGACCAAGTCTTGCACTGGTGATTTCAAGATAGGGGACATTCGCTGGCAATGGTCACATTTTCGACGCACCCAAGAGCCTAACTTCATAGTCACACACTGAGGAGCCCGTGTGCTAGAGTTCTTCCCTGTGTGATTCCAAAGATATGCTTCATGCAATCTGGGCCAATACACACTGCCCTTGCTCAAAGGGTTAGACACATCGCATGGCCCACCTGTGTGGATCGCCAGAGGCCATTGTCTATCATGGAGAACCTAGCCGATTGAATCCAAACCTTGTGAGCCTTGTCTCTGTCATTAGGTAGTTCCCCCGTGGCTATGTATAGTCATATGGGATCCATCCAGGACGGGGGGGACTTCCTCTACCTGGCTTACTTGGGGGTGTAGTATTGAGGAGTCCTGGCTGATAGTAGATGGGGAGAAATACGGTTTCCCTTATCGGCAATGAAGCAGCCACGGCGGCTAAGGCATCGACCCTTTCATTACAGCCCTGGGGACATGTTAAAGTTTCCAGGCCGAGAGGGTATTTAATTTCTACTTGACTAGGGAAGCATACTTCGCCATTCGGGGATCCCTGGACTCGAATTCTGTGTTAACCTGTCCGATAACTAGTTGTGAATCGCTCTGAACCGAAAGATTGTCGCACTCCATGGCGAAAAGGAAATGAAGTCCGCTATCATGGCCTCGTACTTTGATTCGTTGTTGGTGGCGCTGAAGCCTAACAGCACTGCCTCTTCAATCTTCTCCCTGATTGGGGAGGTTAATTACAGACCAATGCTCGCCCCGGTTTGTCTAGAAGCCCCATCTACGCTGAGTGTCCACTAGCCCGTTTCATCGAGGCAGGTGTCTAGCTGCGGGATTTCTCCGATGAAGTTAGCCAAGACTTGTCCCTTCTTCGAAAGTCTCGGCTTGAACTGGATTCCATACTCGCTTAACTCCATTGCCCAACGAGCCATCCTTCTGATTATCGTGTCTATGAATTGTGCCCAAGTGGAAGATCAAGCACACCACAACCCGACGTAGAGCCTAAGCATAGAGGAGTTTTTAAGGCTGTCTCTGAGGGTTAAGGCGCCTTGTTCGGTGTGGATATATATGGTTCCACAGTCTGCTAAGGATTTGTTTCGACAAAGAACACATGTGCTCAACTTCAAGATCCCCACATTCTTTAAACAGGCTGCCATCGCTATACGTAGATTGCTAGGCAGAGGTAGCGTGTCACCGGCTCGAGCTCACAAGAATCGGGCTCACAGTATTGCTTGATTGCCATGAATTCCTGGTCGCATTCCTCATTCCATTCGGCCCGGTTGGCTCCCCTCAAGGTAGCGAAGAAGGTTTCAAACTAGCCCATGAACTGGGAAACAAACACCTACAGCCGGCGAACCGGCCGGTCGGGCCATTGATCCCTTTCGAGCTGGGTCGGATTGTAGGATGGCCTTAAGCTATGCAGGATTAGCCTCTATTCCACTTTGGGTTACCATAAAGCCAAGGAATCGACCGCGCCGACTCCGGCGCACATTTTTAAGGGGTTCAAGCCATACCATACTCTTCGAGGAGTTGAATGTCTGCTGGAGATGCTGCAGCTGCGGATCTGTGCGCTGCTTGGATTTTTACCAAAGATATCATCAATATAGACTTCCACAAAGGCCAAGTAACGGTCGAAACATCTTCGTCACTAACCTCTGATATGTGGCCCCTGCATTCTTTAAGTTGAAAGGCATCACATTGTAACATTGAGGTCCATGGGAGGACGAAGATGTTTTTCCGCATCCGTGGGTGCATGGGATCTCGTGATATCCTCGAAGGCATCCAAAATATAGCATTCGCGCCCGCCGGCGCCGATAACTGATCTATACGGGTAGAGGGAAGCTATCTCTTGACAGCGCCATTGAGGTCCATGTAATCCACACATACTTCCATTTGCTCCTTTCTTCTGACAACCACCACAAGCAATACCATCCCCGGTACTTAACCCGCTCCTCGATAAACTGCTTCGCAAGATTATCGACCTCGGGTCCGATGACCAAATGACTATCCGATGAAAGCCGCCGCTTCAGTTCCGACCGGTTTGGCGATGAGGTGGCATTTAGTTTTGATGCTGTGGCGCTGGGCTTATTCGGTCATATACGCATGGGTCCAAGTAACATCGCTCAACCGCAAATACACATGGCATAATTGGGCCTTCTCCTCCTCGGACAAGAGGGTACTAAATTGCAGATGCATCCGTCCGCCTGCCATGGGCGTGGGCCTAAGGATCAACCGCGCCGCCTATCCTCCAAGGTGGGCCTAAGTGATGACTGTGATTGCTATTGTTGAGGTTGATCCTCAAGGGATGGTTAACTGGAGCACTCCCCTTGTTTGTGTCCCTGTATTGAGAGCTGATAGCATTGTCGTGCGGCTAACCCGGGGCTTCCCAAAGGTCGACTTCGTTCGAATGCGCCAAAGAATGATCTTTCGTGGTACGCGGAGGTACCGCTCATAGAGTGTAGCCAGGCTCGACCCAGGATGGCATTGTATGGCCCCAAGTCCTCTATCACCGAGAACAGTACTTGCTGAGTTATCGGACCAGCCCTGACAGGAAAGGCGATGTCCCAAACTATTAATGTGGTAGCCCCATTAAACCCGAACAAAACCCTACTGAACCGGTGACGATCAAGCTGACTCTCATCCGCTAAAGGCTGGAGGTGTAGTAAATCTACCGCACTACTCCGGATCGACGAGACCCCGCGGCACATCAAAACCGCATCACAGACAGCAAGTATGGAGTGCATCGTATCGAGGGGCAATGACCCGGTAGGGCTAATAGGGAAAGGATATCGGGCCGCCAATCTACCGAAATGCGAAGTGGTGTTCTCCGTGTGTCGACTGCGGTTTACCCCGCTCGACCGGCTTCGTCCTAGCATTTTTCTCCTTCCCGTCTTTGACTGATACTGACTATCGGCCGGTCCCCCCAGTATAAAGTTGATGGCTGGCCGGGGGCCCGAGGCATGCTCAATATCAACAACGACCCTGTCAGCTATGGGAGCGACTGCTACCCCGCGGATTGGCTCTCGAATATATCTTCTGAGGTGCCCAGCCCGAATTAGTTTTTCCACTAGGAATTTCAAGCTTTGACAATGGTTGGTTTCGTGGCCATGGTCCCTATGATAATCACACCTTAGGGATCTGTTGCTGTCCGTGGCCGCCTCATGTAGGGCCACTTCAAACGGGGAGAGGTCCCGATAGCGTAGGAGCTGGTCATAGGCGATATTGAGAGGAGTGAACTGGGGGGGCTCCTTCCTCTTTTCGGACTGCCCTTCGAGGCGCTTTTGACCCTTGCTTTGGCTGCTCTTCTGTTCGGATGAGCCTTTGGTGGCCGGCTTGCCACTCTGGGTGGTTATCATTACAGTCTGCGAGGCGGCCCGAATGTTGTCTTCCAGCATGGAGAACTTATCTGCCCGCCGATACAATTCTTCCATAGTTGCGGGCGATTTTAGGATAAAGACTAAGAACGGGGGTGGTTGGCCCAAGCCGAAGCTTTCGCAGATCGCATCCATACCGCAGTCATCAACTGGCCGGATAGCCGTCCAACTTGCGCGTCTTGGATGGATTCGCTCTTCCCGTTTGAGGGATAGCCTAAAGGAGTTGATACTCCTTTGCCGACCGGTTACGCATACCGGAGACGACCGCCCATAACTCACCGAATGAGTTTATTGACACTCTTGAAGCCAGGAACCAAAGGCCAAAAGCTCTGCCCTTGAGGTTAGTCGGGAACACTTGGCACGTAAGTCGATCATTCCTACTGGCTGAGGATCATTGCTTTTATTGAAATGTAAATACGTGATCGTATGGATCAAGAGCCGCTTACATATGGCGAAGGGATCACATAGGAAGCCTTGGGGAGGATCATAATCCAGAATATGTTGACCGAGGGGCGAGAAGAGCATGTGCGGTAGTCCTCTGAGGGCGGAGGAGAAAAATATGTGTGGGGCGGTAGCAACCCCGAAATGAGGGTACATGGATGGTATCGGTGGGGTAACGCCCTCGGGTCGTTCGGGCACATATTCATGAGCTGGCTCTGACTGGCGTCGGTCCCTGCTGGCTTCTCTCCATACCCGGTGTTGCGCGGTATTGATGGATCGGCCGGGTCGATGAGGGGGCCATTTTTTGGATTGGGTTTCCACGGCGTTCGGGGATGGTGAACGCCGTGGGAGAGGAGAGTTGTCGGAAGATAACTCGTCATCCGTCAGGTCAACGTCTTTGGGTACGCCGGCCTCCTTGCCTTTATCTGACGAGATGGAGGAAGGACCGAGGTCCCCGTGGATTTCTGCTTAGCTAGCCTCTATTCGGGGTCTGCAGCGCTCACACCTCTCGCAACCGGCCCGCATGTTCACAAGAACTGCCACCGCTTGGCCTCGTCCTGGCCTTACCTCCATTTCTTGGTGCCAGAGGAGGAACTAGTATTCAGGGGGAAGGTTTGTTGGGTTGCTAGACATGACAATGAGTTCTGACGGTCCGATGGGATGTTCGAGAATGGCAAAGGCTTCGGAGATCGGGAGATCACCTGGGAGCGGGTGTACCCAAGCTCTCGCGTATCGCCTCTGAGATTTCTTTCTTGGCGTATCCCACAGACGGCGCCAATTGTAGTCCTGCACTCTCAGAGTCGCGGATCGTCTGTGGGCATTCACTACCACTAATACCGCAACCCGCAAAAACAAAACAAGAAGACGATGGCGGTGTTCATCGTCCCTCCGGGAGAAAAGGCTCTTTTGAAGATTGAGCGTCATAACTCGTAGTTATGTCAATTAAGAATGTCAATCTCATTTGGTGTGATTCTTTCTTTATGGAGGGAGAACTGGATCCACCTTCCACGAGAGGGATTAGCTTTCCCATAAAGGTAGGGAAGGTGGTTCTCATTTCGTGAAGGACATTTAATCTTCTTTTATGTAACTCCGCTTTCCGAACGGACCATTGGAGAGCCTCAAAACAAGCCATGGTCCTCATCCGAAATGATCTCGCTGGACTGCCTCCCAACCCTATTCGAAAAAAATCATCCCGTGAAATTCCTCGCAACCATGTTTATTTTTATTTAATTCATGCCATGCACTCACACCTAATTTCTAGGTTACTGCGCATATGAATGCATTATGCCATTTCAACACAATCCAACCAATATATCAAATATGCATATATTATCAAATTTGCAATCACACCCCATGTAATTCGATTTTGATCAACCATCACCCAAATTTGCTCACTTGAGCTAGTCACTATTTCATTTCCAAATGTCTACACACACAATTATATTCCATATAATTGTGACATCAAGTTAACACATTCATGCATTAACTTATTAATTTCTTTAATCAACCAACTCAAGCCATTCACTTCAAACAATTTCAAGCCAAAACACATGGACATTTATGGTCCATTTCACACAAACTGGGACTGTTTTTACAGTCCCAAAACAGAGCAAGTGGGATGTCCGTAGGCAGCCCACTCATCCAACATCGGTTCTTCTTTGCGGAACCAAATTCCATGGCCATTCCCGGCCTCATATGCATCAAACCATGAATTAATGCACAATTTATCACACAAGGTGCCCAAACAGTCCGTGGACTGTCACGGACTGTCCAAATGGGTTCCATAAATTTTCACATTTTAGTTCTAAGTTTTGGGACCAATCAAACGGCCACTCACGACCTCAAATCAACCCAAGCATTACAAAACACTTAAATCAAGAGTAAAACAAGTAGGATAAAACCCCTACCTCACGGAGTTTGTCGAAACTCCAAGAAACCGGTGCCCACGCATTGCCCTCACCGCGTAGAGCAACTTTCCTTCTTGGCCCGAAGAAATCCAACGGTCCGATCGTCCGGGATCTTAGAGAGAAGTTGCACACTCTCTCTCTAAAAATCAAAACCCTCACTCACTACATCACTCTCCAGCCCTTCACGTTTTTGGTCTTCTTTTTGAAGGAAGAAGATGATCACTATTCATGATTTTGTCTTTTTCCTCATTAAGCTTTCCTATAATGGCATCCATGTCCCTTCTCTTGGATTTTGACACATGGCACTATCTAGGCCATCCATTTCAAATTCTCTCTCATCTTCAGGAAATGTGTCACAAGAGTACATGTTATAGGTGACTTTGTCACATCAC
The DNA here is from genome assembly GCA_016808115.1 of Tetrastigma voinierianum. NCBI lineage: Eukaryota > Viridiplantae > Streptophyta > Magnoliopsida > Vitales > Vitaceae > Tetrastigma > Tetrastigma voinierianum. The sequence goes on along the minus strand of JAEQBH010008890.1, from coordinate 47,053 downwards.
ATGTCGTTTTACGGCACTCGATACTTGACGCCTCAAAAAACGTGCAAATTTCGACTATCCCGAAATTCGACGAAATTCAATGTGGTAGCTAGATTTCACAAGACGATTCCAACGGTGAAATCCATTTCGTCAACCGAGATCTAGAAAAATTTTGGATTTTTACCGAAATTACGATTTTGTTCTTTTTGAGAAAATTGGATTTTCTCAGGGTTTCACAAGAGTGAGCTTAAAGCTCAATAAGAAATACTAATACATTTTCATAGATAAAAAAGTTTTCAATCATATAACAAATAGGGGAGATAAGTCATCAAAACTTTTTGATTCAAAATAAGTCGGGAACATTAACAAAATTTACTTCAAAAACATTTCACATCCATTTCAAATCGTCTATATCAAATGCCATCCAAACAATTTTCATATCAAATTGATTCAAACACTTTCATATCAAATCCAAAAAATCAAAATACATTTCAAATATATTTTTCTCATTATCAAATATCAAATTACGTTTCAAATGGCTGTGGACTTTCAGTACTAGTATTAGTCGCAAATTGTCTATTTTAAGGTGGACGAAACACTACTAGTGCTAGTAACCTCTAACCGAAACCCATAGAGGCTGGGGTTCAAATCAATTACATTTGCCACCAAGGAATGTAAAGGTCAACTACTATTCCCGCTGGATTAATGGTCGAATAGTGTCAACTTATTATTCCCTAGCTGACAGGTCGACTAACCAAAGTCAAATATTTCATTCAAAAGTTCAAATTACAAAACATCATATCTCAACATTTTTCTTTTTGTGAACAAACAAATCTCAAAAGTACAATCATACAAACTATTTTTTGATCCATAGATAATCAAATAAATAAACAAGTAAAATTTTTTCATAAACCAAGATTATATAATTCAGTTAAAACAATTTTCATCCTCAAATGAAATAAAAACAAACAATTTTCTTTTTAAAGATTTGCATTAATATCCCTTACCTCAAAGGAGTACTCAAAAGTTTTGAAAGAGCTAATCCGAAGAATTTCACCTCAATGAAATATTTCTCCTAAAATAATAAGGAAGAAACGACACATATTTATTTATTATTAAAACTTTCCCAATTTGATATTCTTAACAATGATATTACTTTAATTTTTTAATCCATAATAATAAAAAAAGTTAATGGGTTCTCTTAAATATTTTATAAAATTTGTGATTTATAAAGTTTATTCTATCAACATGATTTTTTTGTTCACCTCAAACATATTGACAACTGTTCAAATGATAACTATTTGAAAAGAAATAATATTAATACTATTTTACAAATTATATTATTACACAATACTCATCTAGCCTTTTTACCTAACAATTATCATACTTGACAACAAGTATTATTAACGGATCTTAATTCCTATAGTTGCTAAATAATTGTTCTAATTATATTCCTTATCTAATAGATTCTCAATCCTTAATAAAATATTTACTTGCCAAAATACATATATCTTTAAATACTTATCAAATACATATATTTATACAAAATTCAGTCTTTTCAAATTTATTTTATTTGTTTATTATTATTTTCTTTCAAAAATTATCCTTAAATACTTTTTTTTTTCTTTTACTTTTTCATTCTCATACTCAAAGCAATTCAGTATGACACCACCAATTCTTATTTTATTTATTTGTTTATTTTTTTAAAGAACGAGAGTGAAATTTAAATCTGACTTCTTCAGTATAACTATCTAACCGAAAAGAAAAATTAAAGAATCTACATCAAAGAATCTAAAATAAAATGCGAAGATCTTACTCTAAAGAAATTTGTCTTTCAAACCCTAGATTCGAAGCCATACATCATCTCGAATTCTACTGTACCAAAAGAAATTCAAAGAAGAATATAAAGGATTTTCTTTCTTATTCCACTTATACCTAGGTATCTATTAGGAAATTACCTTTTTACCCCTCTTCTTTCATTAAATTAATTAATTAATTACTAATTAAATTATCATTATTATTTTCATAACGTATGTCTATAAAAATTCCTGTCATTATTATTTTTCCTAATTTATACTCATACAAATTCCCTCACATTATTATTTTCTCAGAATTTATAATTTCATACAAATTCCGTCATTATTATTTTCCCTAACTTATACCTATACAAATTCCCGAATACATTTATGATATATGATATATGGTTAGTGCAAATGACTATAGAATATTCAAGTCAAAGCAGTGGCCACGGTAAAGCTTCATTCAGGCTTAGTAGCCGTGACAACGATAACGATGGCCGCGGCTTCGCCGAGGAGAGGTAATGGCACGGCCATGGTTCGACCGCGATGCAGTCACTTTGCCGGAATTTGGGTGCATGAACTCGGGGCGTATGAGAAACAGGCTGCAAAGATGCGAGATCGCAAGAAAATATTGATTCTTTTCTTCTTCCACTCATTTTTCTCTAATAATACAAGCGAACAATTTCGAGCTCAAGTCCATCACTCTCCAAGCACGTAAGGGAATCCAGCCCATCTGCTTCACACATGAGGATCCGAACAATGCTCATATCCCGATTTTTGTGAGGTGTGTGATACGTTGAAATATACCCGGGTGAGCAAATTAGATCGTTTCTATTCTCATCAAGATAGCCAAGCATCGGGCTCATTTCGTAACCGCTGTGATTCAATAACATCATGCATGGGATGACTTATCGAACAAATTTATTGTTAGATTTTTTCCACTAGCCAAAGCAGCAAAGTTGAGAATCGACATCAGTAGATTTTATCAAAATGAGGAAGAGTCATTCTATGAAGCATGAGAGAGATTCAAAGATCTGTTGAGAAAATGCCCTCACCATAGTTTTACCAAATGGATGCAAGTCCATCATTTCTACAATGGTTTTAGTCGTCCCACTAGGGACTACTATTGATGTTTACAGGCCGAGGATTGATTATGGGGATGAATGAAGTGGAGGCTTATCAAATTCTGGAGAACATAGCCTTGAATGATTATCAATGGCCAGTTGAGAGAGTAGCACCGAAGAAACAAGCTAGGGTGTTTGACTTAGACATGTTCACAAACTTATCAGCTTAAGTGTCTACACTCTCAAAGCAACTATGCTTCTAAATAATTAGGATCTCAATTATCTCGCAAGATAAAGCTGAAGAAAGCACACTTTCATGCGAGCAATGTCATGGACCTCATCCCACCTCTCAAAGGCTCTAATGATGAATGCGCTGGAGATTCACAAATAAGCCCAATATATGGCGACGCCTCGTAAATCGAACTTCAACCCATACGGTCAAAATTACAACCGAAGGAAGAACCATCCTAACTTTTCATGGAAAAATCATAATGTGGGTAATCTTATGGAGCAAGCCAAACCTCTCCAACCACCTCAAGAGAAGAAATCGAGTCTAGATCTGAAAATGGAACAGTTAGCTGACATGCATATGAATATGATGAAGTCACATGATAAGTTCTATAATGAGACTAGGACGTCACTAAACAATCAAGCAGCTCAGCTCTGAAATTTGGAGGTCCAAATGGGCCAAATGGCTTCGTTATTGAGTGATAGGCAACATGGAAATCTACCTAGTACTTATGAGGTCAACCCAAGGAGAGAAGGAAAGGAGCACTACAAAGCTATAACCCTTAGGAGTGGTAAGACTCTGGAATAGTCAGTTGAGGCCCAAGAAGGATGAAACCCCGGGAAGTGAGAAAAGGAAGGCCATGTCACCAAGATGCTGAAAAGTTAGTGAAGAAACCACCCGTATACGCCACCCCGTAGAAAGTCAGCTTAGAAACCTATGTATGATGAGAAGCTTATTATGTGACGCCCCAAAACCCGGGGGTCCGTTGACAGCCCATCAACCCAAGTGGAATATTTCGTGATGCCCTGCAACCCGACACCACTCGAAATCGGCGTAGCCCCTTGTACGGGGAGCTCTACCCAAAATACAACCTGTCCCAACATCAATATCATGAGACATGTACATGAGTAAAAATGGCCACTTGGCCCTATACATCAGTACTCATCAAAATACACCAACTATATACCATAGTTCAAGAGTTAATAAAACACTCTTAATACAAACATATATTAAAAGTTTACACTACCACATGTTATACAACACATCAGTGCCACAGTCCGCTAACACGCCCTAGTGAGTGCCGCCTCCGATCGCTCCCACTAAATGGTGATCCCCATTGCAGGAGCAAAGCCTAGTAGAGATAATTTCCTGCCGAGTTACTCCCACCTAAGTGCATGATTTACAAACAATCGCATTCAAGCAATTTCATGAACCTACTCGAATGTCTACATGCCTAAACCCATGTCTCGAGTCCTCACCGACTCTTTACACATGCCAGCCAATATGCAAAAACACAGCCACAACAAAAGCTTTTTGTTCTTGAAAACTTACTACCGAAGTTTTTAAAATATCGACTACCCGAGGTGAATTGCTGGATAACTCTCCAAAATAGTCATGGTCCTCATCCAAAGTGATCTGTTGGACGTCCCTCCAAGGCAATTCTTCTGAAAATCTTCCGTCAAAATTCCTTTGACAAATATTTCGCTTGCTCTACTCATGTCATCATGCACTCACTCCTAATATTCTGGGGTGCCCCAAAGGTATATGGAATGCAAGATGCCAATTGTAACATTATCTGCTAATATATTCACATGCATATATATTTACATAATTAAATCACATAAAACATGTCTGCAAATTCACAATCACTACACCAAAATTAGCTCACACGGGCTAATTGAACAAACACGAGCAATTCATTTTGAATCAATTGACCAAACACATTTTCACACCATAAATTTTCGTGTCACTATTCACATGAGCCAATTGAAACCTGGGTTCTTGTTGCATGACCACCTAAATAAGGAATTTTCTCCCTTTCGGTTCCAAAGCTTTTAAGACCGAATTTACGACTAAAACAAGCCTTAGAACATTCCTAACCATTTTACATGGCTCTTAGCGAAGAATAATCGCATAAGTGGAAAAGATCCCTACCTCTTGGAGTTGTCGGAACTCCACCAAATCGGTGTCCACGCGTAGCCCTTGCCGCGTATAACAGCTTTACTTTTTGCTCCGTTGAAAACGACGGTCCGATCGGCAGGAAATTTAGAGAGAAGGTGCTATCTCTCTCTTAAAATCAAATCTCACGCCCACTGCATGTTTGTCCAGCCCTCTGCCCCTTTTTCCTCTTTTCCATTTGAGAAGACAACTATTCATGTTTTGTCTTATTCAATTAACAATTCAAAAATTCTCATCATGTCCCTTCTTCTAGATTTTTGACACTTGGCACTATCTAGGCAGTCCATTTCCATCATCTCTCTAATCTTGAAACATGTGTCACAAGAGTACATGTAGTAGGTTACTTTTATCACATCTTGCGTGTCTCTCAGGCAGTTCTGGCACGAGTACCGTGCCTCGAAAAACATGAAATTCTGACTGTCTCGGAATTCGACGAAATTCGACGTGGTAGCTAGATTTCACGAGACGATTCCAAAGGTGAAATCCGTTTAGTCATCTGAGATCTAGAAAATTTTCAAATTTTTACCAAAATTACCGTTTTACCCTTTTTCAGAAAATTGGAATTTTCTCGGGTCTTAAATATTATCCCATATCCTTATAGACTAAAAAAGAACATATTGGATAAGCAGTTTGGCATGTTCATGGATATCTTCAAAAAGCTTCACATCAACATCCCATTTGTTGAAGCACTTGAGCAAATGCCGGGATACGTGAAATTCATGAAGGACGTCTTGTCGAAAAGGAAGTTGGGAACTATGATCTTGTCAGCTCGTCATAAGAATGTAGTGCTATATTGCAAGAAGTTACCTAGTGAAAGATCCAGGTATTCACAATCCCATTATCTTTATTAAGAATGCGAGTTTGAAAGAGCCCTGTGTGATCTAGGGGCGAGCATTAACCTTATGCCAAGGTCGATCTTTAAGAAACTGAAATTGGGAGAAGCGTGTCCGACGACTGTCACCTTGCAGTTAGTAGATCGGTCACTAACTCATCCGCGTGGTATCATAGAGGATGTGTTAGTCAAAGTGGAAAATTTTATCTTTCCTACAGATTTTATCATCTTAGACATTCAAGAAGATAAAAGAGATTTGATCATCCTTGGGCTGACCATTCTTAGCCACGGGAAAGGCAGTGATTGATGTGCAAAAGGGTGAACTTAGGTTGAGAGTTCAAGAAGAGGAAGTGACATTCAATGTGTTCAATGCCATAGAGCATCCACATGATACCGACATTTGCTTCCGAGTGGATATGTTAGAGGCTATAGTGTCTAACCAATTGGTTCCTTCGGAACCATTGGAGACTAGCCTGACTCATGATGACCCCTCTTCTTGTGAAGATGAGACAGTTCGGGTATGCAAAATGGATGGATTCTTTCAACCCGAATAGAAGAAAGTACTTTCAATCTTTGGGAGCTAGCCTAAGCCGATTGCCTCCCTCTATTGAGAAACCTTCTATTGTGGAAGAGAAGCAATTCCCCAATCATTTGAGATATGCCTATCTTAGGGAGGAATCTACACTACCAGTCATCATACCATCCTTCCTCTCTAACATGGAGGAGGAAAAATTGTTGAAGATCCTCAAGGAGCATAAGGAAGCGATTGGATGGTCCCTAGCTGATATAAAGGGGATCATGCCATCTATGTGTATGCATAGGATATTGTTGGAAGAAGATAGCAAGTCGACAGTAGATGCTCAGAGACGCTTAAATTCGTCAATGAAAGAGGTGGTTCGAAAGGAGGTGCTTAAATGGTTAGATGCAGGAGTGATATACCCCATCTCTAACAGTTCATGGGTGAGCCTGGTTTAGGTGGTGCCTCATAAAGGAGGAACTACGGTGGTAATTAATGAAAAATGAAGCTATCGGCGGAACAATCACGGGATGGAGAATTTGTATTGACTATCGGAGGCGAATAAAGTGACCCCGAAGGGAATTTCCACTTCCATTTATTGATCAAATGTTAGATAGACTCGTAGGGAATGAGTACTTCTACTTTCTGGATGGATATTCAGGATACAATCAAATCACCATTGCTTTGGAAGATCAGGCGAAGACCACCTTCACATGCCCTTATGGCACTTTCGCTTTTCGGAGAATGCCATTTAGAATGTGTAACGCTCTAGGGACCTTTCAGAAGTGTATGATGGCAATATTTTCGGACATGGTCGAAAAATCCATTGAAGTCTTCATGGGTGATTTCTCAGTGATTAGGTCTACATTTTATGACTGCCTCCATAATCTGATGTTGGTACTGAAAAGGTGCATGGAAACCAATTTAGTTTTAAATTGGGAAAAGTGCCCGCACCCGCACCTGCAGAGGCGTAGCAGCATTGGATAGTGCCGAAAGTTGATCAAATGCAAGTCCAGAATCATAGAGTACTCTACCTCTACATGGGTAAAAAGGAGGCCACCGCGAGGTTTTTTATAGATGATTCATCCAAGATTTCTCCAAAGTTTCAAAACCTTTGTCAAATCTTCTTATGCTAGGTGTTTCGTTTGAGTTCAATGAGCCATGTATGAATGCCTTTGAGTTGCTGAAAAAGAAGTTAACCTCGGCCCCTATAGTAGTCGATCTAGATTGGAACCTTCCATTTTAACTTATGTGAGATGCAAGCAACTTTGTAGTTGAGGCCATTTTAGGCCAGAGAAAAGAAATAGTTTCTATGGCATCTATTATGCCAGACGAACGTTGAATGATGCGCAACTCAATTATGCCACAATAGAGAAAGAATTGTTAGCGGTATATTTCACCTTTGACAAATTCCAGACCTTATCTTATAGGAAATAAAGTCACTTTGTGTTCCACGAATCATTACGCAATAAATGCTTGATGACTAAGAAAAACTATGAAAACCTCGACTTATTCGGTGGTGCTCTTATTGCGAGAATTTGATGTGGGAGATTGAATAAGGGTTCAAAAATATGGTAGTGATCATCTTTCAAAATTTGGAAACACGAGAAGCAGTGCGAAACATCATTTGTAGATTGATGGCCACATTCCTAGATGGCGGATACTAGCCTTGTCCATCTTTGAAATGTCCCATGGTTCCAGGCATAACCAATTATACTTTACATGCATGTGTCCACGACCTCAATTATCAACAAAAGAAGAGATTCTTTGCAGAAGTTAAGTGTTATTTCTAGGACGACCCAATCCTCTTTGAACAGTGCGCCGATCAGATTATTCGCAGGTGTGTACCAGAAAGTGAAGTGGGTGAGATACAGAAGCACTGCCACTCTTTAGAGTGTGGGGTCCATTTCAATGGACAGAGAATAGCGGCCAAGGTATTACAATCGAGCTTTTATTGGCCCTCTATATTCAAAGATGCCCACTTGTTTGCAAATCCTATGATCGGTGTTAAAGGACCGGGAACATTGGAAGGAGAAATGAAATGCCATTGACGAATATTCTAAAGGTAGAACTTTTGGATGTCTGGGGAATTGACTTTATGGGTCCGTTTCCATCGTTCTATGGGCATAAGTATATACTCTTGGCACTGGACTACGTGTCTAAGTTGGTGGAAGCCATTCCAACCATTACTTGTGATGCCAAAGTGAATGCAGCATTTCGCCGGGGTAACATCTTTCAAGGTTGAACTCCTATAGCGTGTCGATGAAAGTTCACGCATACGTAACAAAGGCTGTTTGCATCGCTCCTAGCCAAATATTAGGTGAAGCATCGAGTGTCACTTGCATACCACTGCCAAAGCAATGGGCAAAAATTTGAAGTGTCGAATGGAGATCAAAGAAAATGCCCAGAAAAGACAATTAATGTGACAAGGAAAGACTGGGGGAACAAAATTGATAATAGCTTATGGGTATATCGAACAGCTTTCATATCGAATCGTCTATGGTAAGGCCTACCACCTACATAGAGCGGAACCTGAAGCATACTAGAGCAACTTGAATCTTGAGCCTTGAATCTCGAAATGGCCGGGGAAAAAGGACGCTTCAGTTGAATGAGCTAGATGAACTTAGGTAGAAATGCATATAACTGAGTTAAGTTTATAAGGAGAAGACCAAGCACGGCATGTGAGCATTTAGTGCAAGTTTCAACTAGATAGCAAGTATTCTATTCAATTCCACGATTGAAATTGTTCCGGGAAGCTTCGGTCGAGATGGTGCGGATCGTTTGAGTCACGAGTTTTCCACACGGTAGTGTCGGTGATGCATCTTGAAAAGGTCGATTTAAAGGTGAATGGGCGTGAGTGAAGCCTTATTTTGGAAGTCGATTCAAGAAGCTGGAAGTCCACCCATAAGTTTGAAACCAACATAAGCAATGCTCGAGGCCACAACATGTTGGTTTGCCAAAAGTTTTCTATGGTTGAGCACCAGTTAGGCGGACACGGCTAGTCGGCTAACGACGAGTAAACAAAGCTACTTGGAAGCTGACCCGAGCTTTTAAATCATTTTAGTCATCTATTTTTCTTGTTTTAAGTTTTCTAGGCTTGTTTTTAGCATGTTTTAATTTTGATGTATTTGTATTACAGTGTTATGAGGTTCTAAGGTTGTTGCGGCTAAGGAGAAATAGCTTGGAAAGCTCTATGCAGGCTTTGAGGAGGAGTAGCGCTGAATGCAAGGAGTTTTCTACACTTAGAAAATTTTTGTGAAAATTTCCTGGTTGATGGTCTCGGAAATGTCGTGACGTTGGACTCAACGTCGTGAAGTTGAAAATACACCTCTTAGGAATGTCGTAACGTTGAGTCTCAACGTCGTGACATTGAAAATACACCTCTCGGGAACGTCACGATGTTGAGTCTCAACGTCGTGACATTGAAAATACACCTCTCGGGAACGTCACGACGTTGAGTCTCAACGTCGCTACATTGAAAATACACCTCTCGAGGCGTCGAGCATTGCGGAGTCCCAAGCGTGCGTGGCGTTGGAAAAGCCTCTCCAGGTACGGCGTTGAGTTCCAACATTGCGACGTTAGAAATCTTACATGTGGGAACGTTGTTACGTTGGCCCAAACGTCGCGAAGTTAAAAATTAAGCCTCTTGGGAACGTCGCGACGTTGCCTTGTTTTTATGAACAAAAGCATTCATAATCTCACCTCCGTCAATTTGAAAACCCTAATGCGCTATCGATTTTTTGCAGGTACTCCAGCCAAATCCCGTCCAAAGCTCTACCAAAGCTCCTCCCAACCATCATGCTTATTACTCGAGCCTAGGCATGTCTAGCTCCGAACCTCGAGGTCGGTCATTTGAAGACCTCTCTTCTGGGCTGATTTTTTTTGCTCCGTTCAAGTCTTGATCTCATCATACTACCTCTGTTTCTAGGATGTGTGTGTCCAAGCAGGTACCTTAGGGTTGGTTGGGGGTTCTGGACATTGTCTTCATTGACCCTTAATCATAATACCGCTAAGTGTTTGTTGTTGGTTGGCTGAGTGAGTTTTAGATTGATGTTCCCTTGGGTATTTGGTAGTGAAATCCCAATAGGGTGTGGGAAGCCTACTAGAGCGTACTTTGCCTTTAAGTTCCATCCTACCGACTCCCTAGCACAGTGCCTAATGTCAAGCAAAAATCGAAAAACGAGCTCGAAAAGTATCTAGGCCAGTAAAGAACCCTCTCTGGCCTATGACCATGATAAATTTGTCAATGAGAGCACGACCGAGAAGTTCGGCTTCATCTATGCCAATCACTTCTTCATTATGGAGAAGGGATTCCAACATCCCGACAATTTTTTCCTCAAAACCATAGTTAGGAAGGGATGGGGTGCGTTATTGCTAACCTCGAGTAGGCACTTGCGTGATGGTTGTGTGGGAATTCTACCTTGACCCTAGTAGACAATATCTTCAAGAAGGTCGAGTCCGTGGGGTGTTAGTAGACTTCGGTCACGAGAGAACATCAAATCGTTATTATAACCTTGGTAGGATAACCCCGAGAGCTATGATGGAGCTTTACGAGAACCACAACTACACGAAAGTCCTTAGGTGCTAACAAATGGGTAGAGGCTAGTGGAAATTAAATAACGAGGACCACGTCATTACACTTGAGCTAAACACTTGGCTTATATCCTAGGTGTGGCACCATTTTATCACCTCTCGTTTCATTCCGACGATGAATGTTTGCGAGGTGGGGAAAAGGGCATTGCTCAATTTTTCCATAATTCAGGACATCCCGTTTGATGTTGGTGAGGTTATAGAGGACAAGATCCTCTATAACTGGGATGCTAAAATGAACCTCGGGCACCCCTTTCTCATTTATGGCCTGTGCAAGAACGCAGGGGTGCAGCTAGAGGATAATGAGGCCTAGATCCATCCCATTAAGGCCATCGTAGTCAAGAAGGATAAGCCGGGCGTTCCCCGATCCGAGGCGGTTTATGACTCGGGTCAAGAACCTTCAGATGAGGAAGAGCTGAAATCATACCAAACTTTGTTTAGCATGCGTGAGGAGACCCTAGGTGAGGCCATGCCAGCCAACCACGCACCTCTCATCCACCCCCTCCACCACCTCCTGTGGCCAGGATGTCCTAGTCCTTCCCTACCTGGGGACCGGGTTCGGGACCTCGCTTCCCGGGTTTGGTGTGTTATGGGATGAGACCCAGGAGCATCGGGTCACCATGAGCCAGGACATGGATGCACTCTAGGCCGACATGCGCACAGTACTCCGTAACCAGCAGCTCGTCCAACTGCTTGCCTTCCATGTGAGACCACCACCACCACCACCGCCACCGTAGTGATCCTTGGGATCGACAAGGGAGTTCCCATTTTTTTATTTTTTTTATTTTATTTCCTTGCCAATGAGGACATTGTCCATTTTTGTTTAGGGGGGCTGTGGGTGGTAGGGTTGGCATCAGTTTTTTTCGTTATTTAGGATATGTTTTGTCCATGGTTTAAGATATGTTTGAGTATTTTGTTTATGTTCGTACTTTCATAGTTTTCATTTAGGTTTGTGTGTTAGGATGTCTCGGTTTAATTTAATGTCATAGGATTGTGTTAAGTAGTATGTGTGAGTGATGCCATGATTCCTCATCAAGGATCTTTTTGACGTCTCCAAATTTTCGAAACACACAGTGCAAGTAACAAGAAAGGATCCTTAGGTTGTTAGATGCTCAGGAATTACATGCTTAGATAGGTAGGGATGAAATAGTGAGTCACCTCCTTGGTGTTCAAGAAACCAATTTCAGAATAGTCTACCACACACTCACACCTGTGATCTCCAAGGTATACCTAGGCTACGAACTTGACTTACTAACGTTCCAACTAACAGGAGTTTCTAAACACCCAGTGATGGGATACCTTAGAAAAGAGAAGTTGTCATGAGCCCGTCTAAAAAAAAGGTGTGAATAGAATAGAGTGGGATCTTCTAGTCGAATCCAGGAAGCACAGTTCGAGGGCTTTTCAAAAGCCTAATGCCTTGAGCCTTGGCGGCGGAGGCCATTGACTTCAGCGCCCGTTACATGGGACGGAGGATGGAGTTTCCCTGACCTAGGGCCCTTAGGTTTGGTTAGTGTTCAGTGAAGTTCGAGAGATGAATGTCTAGCACCCTTAACCAGGCGGGTAGAAGTCACCAATGAATCCGCTATGCAGTTCGACTAAAACTTAAAGCACTAGGAATTTGTTCATGAATAGGTAGGTTAGTATGAATAAAAATGTGTGTTCTTATCCTTTCATAGTTAGACTCTCCTAAATAGGCATGTTAAATTCAAGTTTGGGGGTCCCAGAACTGAGTTATACTCTAGAGATCATACATCCAATGCACATAGACTACTTGAGAAAGGCCAACCTAAGAGGTGAGTCACTTGTCGACCGAACTGGATTCAACTGAATTCTTTCGAAAGTCGAATAACCTTAATGATCCTTTGAAATTAGAAACAAAGGGCAAGATTTGTGAGTTCGGTTCATTTTGATCCTTCATCTTGGCAACATGTGCATCACCCTCGTATGGGTTAGTTTAGTATGTTATTTTCTTGTGTGTACGGTTGATCAGTTTCTTGTAGGGACAGCAAGAAGCTAAGTTGAGTGTGATGGTGGCAAAAACACTCATTACAAACTGAGATTTAGCAAGATTCGAGATCGATTTCATATATATATGACGCATTTCGATTAATTTTATAATATTTAGTTTTATTAGTTTTGTAGGAGAAATCTTGAAAAATCTTTGGATATGAAGCCTTGTAGGAGTCTGGAAGATTGGTGCGAAATGATGACATCGCAAAGTTCCAATGTCGCGACGTCCCAATGTCACGACGTTGCAGGAAAGATTTAACAAACCTTATCTCTTGGAGAAGCTATAAAAGGAAAGAGAGAATCCAATTTAAGGGGTTTGAAAAATGTTTGCTGGGCTAGGGTTTGAGGAACTTGAGTTTGGAATAAGAAAAAGAAGACTTGAAGGCCAATCTTAAAGAGAGAGACTTGAAGAATCCAGGAGATCGTCATTCCCTTGATCCTTGAAAGTTTTCTCTATCCTTTTTACCATGTCTTGTTTTTCAATTGTAATGGAACAGAACATCATGGGGTTCTAAATTTGTGGTTTAGGGTGTTGGTAGTGATTTGGACATGAATATATACTATGTTAAAGTGTTAACCTTTTATCATTCCATTATCTTATATATATATATATATATATATATTTGTTTTACCCACTACAAGAAATTCCCCGGTTTGACAAAAATTACCCGTAGGACTAAATTACATTTGGTAATTACGTGAATCTTGACGGAACAAAGCATATTATTTTTCCATTTTTACTTACCATTTACCGACAAAATACCTCTGGAAAATTACCGTGAAAGTGTTAATAGGTAATTTTCCATATATATAGGCGCCAGCTTTTGGGGTACCATTTATTGTGAGAATACCTACGGAAAATTACCGGCGGAGTATTCCGTAGGTAATTTTATTATCGATGGAAATACCTACGGAAAATTCTTGTGGAAGTGTTAAGCAGGTAATTTTCCCATTACCAGCGGGCCACCTACGGAACATGATACTTTTTGATATTTATCTTTAATACTTTTATATTATTAAATATAAGTGTAATTATAATATTATTTAAATTTATAAAATGAAATAATTTTAATGTTTAAACCTAATATATCAAAAGAATTAAAATTAATTATTTTATTTCTAACGATATATATATATATATATATATATATATATATGCTTATTTGCAATTAATATAACAAGTTGATGAATGATATATATAATATTTTCAATTTATCTTATTGGGTGTATTGTTTGTCAGATCATCATGTTTTCCAAGTTCAAGGTGCAGGTTCAAAACCCTTGAATGCATATTTTTCTTGAGTTTGTGCAAGCTAAAAATGCAGACGGACTTTCCATTGAGTAAATTACCGACAGTTACCTACGGAATTTTGTTGGTATTCGTCTATTTGTAGATTTTCCTCAACTTTACCTACCACTTTTCCACAATTTACCCGTGAATTTGGTAGGTAATTTACCCTACGGATTGATTTTCCGTGTTAATTTATTTACCTACGCCTGCAATGACCTACGAAATATAGTTGTCGATTATTAGTAGGTAAATTTAATTACCGGCGAATTGTTTTATAGCCACTAAATTTTCCGTGATAAATTCTCAATTTGTTGTAGTGACCATTAACTCATGCTTGGATGAAATCAACATATTAATTTATGATCAATCTTAATATGTGAGTGGTTCTTTGTAAGATCTAAGAAGTGAATGAAGAATTAGACATAGGTGGGTTAACCTAATAAACTTGGTAATATAGGATTATCAATGATTAGGAGTTTTTTGCACTCTATCCACCTTTAACCCAGGGTTGAGCGAGGGCAAGAAACTGATGATAGAGGAGGTTAAATGATGACCTTGAGAAGAAACTTAATTACATTAGATAAAGTTGATTAGTACTTAGTCTTATTTTGAACCTATATTAGATAGGTTTGAGTGCTTTGGCACTAATCATGTCATTTATGCCCGATTGAGTGTTAGTCTTCTTAGTATCACTTATCTGGATTTAGGGTTTATTTTTGGTTGTTTTGCAGGTTTTGCTACTTTGGGAGTTCAATATCGAGACATATGATGAATCATGAGATTGAACTCAATTGTGGAAACCATCAAGCGAGACCAAAAATCAAAGAAAGAATGAAGGCAAAGTGATGGAAATGCGATACGATGAAGACGAGGAAGCAATGCGGTGTTAGATCGGCAAATCCCGGGAATTTAAAGCTTTAAGATTGCGAAATTTCGCTGGGATTACGAAAATTCGCTAGGATTGCGAAAATTTACATAACCTTAGTGAAAATTTGTAATCTTAAGTAGTACTAATTTAAGCTAGACACCCAGAATTTCGCTAGGCAGCACATTCCTAAGCGAAATTTTGCATTTAAGCTACTCACGTAAATTTTATTAAGTAGCGAAATTTCACTAACTATGAAATCACCCTTTACTTGTAATTT
The DNA here is from genome assembly GCA_016808115.1 of Tetrastigma voinierianum. Lineage (NCBI taxonomy): Eukaryota > Viridiplantae > Streptophyta > Magnoliopsida > Vitales > Vitaceae > Tetrastigma > Tetrastigma voinierianum. The sequence continues at coordinate 31,638 of JAEQBH010008890.1, read as the reverse complement.
TGCATTTTAAGCTGTATCTCTTGTAGTGATTTAAATGCAGCTAGCGATTCCATTGCCTAAGCGAAATTTTGAACCTTAGCGAAATTCACGATGTCATCTTTGTAATTAATGCGACCGACCAGTTTTTGTGTATTACCCTCTTGTCCCTAAAATTAGCCAGGTGTTAGGCTTTGTGGTATTTTCATACATTGGGTGGCCTATATAAGCCCCCTCCCATTTTGTAACCAAAAAGGCAACAAATTGAGGAAGTAATTTTTGGTAAGTTTTTATTTTTTGTCTCGTAGTTTAGTTAGGGTTTTGCTTTTCTCTCTTCTCTCTTCTCTTTCCCTTATTTTCTTGGCTGCCAAACACCCCTCTTGAGGATGACAACTCAAGAGATGCTTGGCTAAGCCTCTTTTCTTTGAAGAGGAAGGAAGCTAGCTTGGTGGTGGGGCATATGCAGGTTGTCCTCTTGTATTAAAGCTACAGGTACCGTGTTTATGGCCATATCTTCTCAAAATATGGTTGAATAGCATTGAATATTAATTTGGCCAATACTTACCATGCTTGGGATCGGTGCATACTTGTGCTAGATGCCTTGTGGTTCATTAGATGGTCTTCTGAGCCTACGAGATGATATTTAATGTGTAGAGTTTCAAGGCGAAAAGGGGCAATAGATGCATGTTGTGCCTGTGTTAACTCAAATAGGAGTTGATTTTAGGGTGAGGTTTGCTAGTTAAACATAGATCCGGTTGTGGCTTGGACTATAGGTTGCTTGTCATACTTGCGAGAGAGAGGGATAAAACCCGAGGACACTGTTCTTACTAGTTACGAGTTAGTGACCTAAATCTTCAAAATTTAACTTTTCACACTTCATTTCGATTTTACAGTTAATCGGTTTTCAAACTCATCTAGCATTTTTTGAAACAAAAATCCAAAAAAGTCAAATGAAAGCCTTACCTTTTTACACTTAGTAAATCATTTCCTAGGATGAAAACCCATCCGTGTTTGACCTAGACCACTATCTCTTTGCGGTAGCTTGACTACGACGATAGGAAGGAACAGGTATATAAATATTGTTGATTCATTTCGGCTCTTGTGGCACAGAATCAAATGGCGCAGATTCTTGGGGATAGTCTTCAAACTACTAATGATGAGTTGAAGTGTACTTGTGATCAACATCACAAGTGAAGGTGACCTTTTTAACTCTTTTTGTAACCCAGTTGCAGGAACTGCCAGTTTTCATCACTTTGTAGTGACTGCACTGTTTTTGCTTTTCATTCAGTTTTAATTTTTGTTAGCTAATTTGAACCTTTTTGCAAGCTTTGTTGGTACTCTTTGTTGTCTCTACAATTTTGTAACAGGTGTTTATGCTCCATTGGGATAGAGAAACATCAGGTAGACTACATAGAATCAGTACACAACTTGACCCAGTCAGTGAAGTCAGTGTACACACAGATACCATGGATCCTGCACGAGGAGCATTGAGTATGCGGGTATCCCAATGAATCCAACTGCATATAGGTCGATGAGGGACCACATCCACCCTCCTAGAGTTAGTGCCCCCTCCTGCATCATACCTCCTGCTGAAGATGTAGCAGTGAGGCCCTACTTGGTACCCCTACTCCCCACATACCATGGTATGGAAAATGAAAATCCATACACTCATATAAGGGATTTTGAGGAAGTATGTACTACCTTTAAGGAAGGAATGATGGACATGGATTTGCTTAAAGCTAAAAGCATTTCCTTGACCTAAAGGACAAGGCGAATTTGGCTAAACTCCTTTGAGACTAGAACCATTAGAAATTGGTAGAAATTTATGATGCGGAGGAAATTCTGAAGAAGTTCTTGATTATCATAGACAACTAATAATTTGAAAGAAGACAAATTTACACCTTTGCAGCTCAGGACGGTGAGAGGTTTTATCGCTGTTGGGGAGAGATTTATGGAGACCATTATGCACATGCCCACATCATGGGTTTGATACATGGATGCTGGTAAACCACTTCTATATGGTATGCTCCCCGCCATGAGGCTGGAAACCATGTGTGGAGGAGACTTTCTAAGTAAGCATCCTGACGAAGCCATGGATTTTTTAAATTACGTGGCTGAAACTTCATATTGATGAGCCAAACCCTAGGAAATGGAAAACAATGAGGCCTTCAGCCAACCCTAGAGGAGGGATTTATACACTGTCAGAGGATATAGAAATGAAAGCTAGGATTTCAACCTTAGCTAGGAAGGTGAGGAGCTTCGGGCGGAAAAGGCTCCACGAAGTACATGCAAGGATCGAAAATCCCGCACACACCAATCCTTGCACTAATTTCCAATCCTCTGTACATCCAATAGAACAGTATCCTATGGCCCCTACAGTGAAGGATTTGATGTCGAATGTGCAACACTGTAGGACAATATAAGCCACCACAACCCAATGCCTCATATGGGAAAATACCTACACTCCAATCGGAGGAATCAATTTAACCTTCCCGAAGCCCACTCCCCCCGCTTTATGTACTCCCAAAGCCAAAACCACGCTTGTTCCTAATTTCAACCACAACCACCACCATCCTCATCTTCTCGTGGAATGCTTTCATTTTAAATTTATAAGGTCGTAGGCAACTTTGTGGAAGAGCAAAAAGGAATCAATGTGCAACTGGCACAAAGGATTGATACTGTAGAAAGTACACTGAATAAGAGAATAGATGGGCTTGAGAGCAATCTAAACAAAAAATTTGATAACCTACAGTATTCCATCACCAAGATCAACAAGTTGCTAGAGGTACAAGAAAGAGGAAGGTTCCCTTCCCAAACAGTGCCAAACCCAAAGGGAATCCATGAGGTAGGATCATCCAACAATTCGGGAATGGATGAGGTTAAGGCTATAATTACCCTAAGAAGTGGAAAAGAGGTTGATCAACCCATGCCAAAGCCTGTTGAAGAATCCAATCAGGGAGGAGAATTGCAGTCTGAACATATTCGCCTAAAGGAAGATTCAATGAAATACCGCATACCAATTTCCATTTCCATAAGCACTTAGAGGTAAGAAGAAGGCATCTCAAGAAGCGTGCATTTTAGAGGTCTTAAGGCAAGTGAAGGTTAACATACCTCTCTATTGACATAATCAAACAAGTCCTCAAGTATGCAAAATTTTGAAAGATCTTTGCACAATCAAGAAGGATTAGGCATTGATAAAAGGCATTTCATCAACAAGTCTGCCATAATCCAAAGTAAGAATCCAAATAAATACAAGGATCCGTGATCTCCCACAATTTCAGTCAATATTGGTGGAATTGTATAGACAAGTCACATTGATCTAGGAGCCGTTGTGAACCTACCGCCGTATTCTCGTGTACAAGTAGTTAGGGCTCAGTGAACTTAAAACCGACCAACATCACATCTCTCATCGGGTTGATAGATCGGCAAAAATCCCTAAGGGAGGTTGAGGCTGTCTTGAGAAAATAGACAACCCTACTACTCCGCAGATTTTGTAGTGCTGATGACCGAAAGCACTGCAAGTGAACCCAATCATGTTCCATATCTTAGGAAGACCATTTCTGGCCACAACCAATGCAATAATAAATTGCCGGAATGGAGTCATGCAACTTACCTTTGGTAACATGACTATGGAGTTGAACATCTTTCATCTGAACAACAAGCAAAAGTTGCTAGAACATGAAAATCAAATAACTGATGAAGTTGTTCAAATGTTCGGGTGATGCAGGGAAGCACAAAGGTCCGTGAACTGCAGGAGTAATCAGTCAAGGAGATGAAGAGATATTGGTCTTAACATCAACACTCCACCAGAAGCCAATTTGCTCAATCCAATGTACCATCATCGAGGAACAAACAAATGGCACCCAAAACAATGGAGTCAACCCAAAGTTACCAGGAGTTGAGGAGATCATTCTCCTCAATTCCCTTGAGTAATTTTTGAGAATGAGTCTGTCTGTGTTTTCAAAAACCGAATTGCGCTCATAATTTTTTCTTTTGTTTTAATTCAAATTAATTTTAATATTTTTAGTTATTTTAGAAAAATTTTAATTTATCGCTTTTCCACGTTTTAGTACTTTGTGCTACACTATAGTACTTAGTATTAATTTTTACTTACGCTTTATATATAGTAAATTTTATTATAATAATTTTTATTTCATATAATAGTCATAATTAATATAGCAATTTTTGAATTTCGTGAAGTACAGGCCAAATTTGCTAAAATAAATAAAAATGGTGCCGGAGACCCTTCGGGTCGCCACAAACAAGCCTATTTAAACCCGGGGGAAGGTCCATCTTGCCACTTTACATTCTCCCTCCCAGCGAAGCCCTGAGTCTCCCAAAGCCGCATCATTACATTGCACCGCCGGAGTTGCGCCTGCTCACTGAGCCGCCAAAGGTCGCGCTTCCGCCATAGCCCCCTCACAGATCCTGCCCTTGCTCGCGCCCTGGGCCTCACCGACTAAGCCCGGCCGATCCCCGATCGAGCCTCCACTTAGCTGGGCATCACCCACGCCGCACGAGCCCCGACCGTCACCGAGTTGCCGCCCAAACAGCCACCTCTACCGAGCCTCTGAGCCTCATCGCAGCTAAGGACCCTCTTGCCCGTGGGTTCATCTATTTTGCCCCCGTCAAAGATTCGGGTCCTCTAACATCGAGCCTTATTCGCTATTTCGTATCGCTTCGCACTGAGCCCCGCTCATTTGCTTGTTTCAGAGTGATTCACCACCTCCAAAGGAGCCTAAGTTCAGAGATCAGAGCTCACCGCATTTTCAAGTGAGTCGAGCCCTCTTCCAAGATTTTATCTGATGATATGGTTCGTGACGCGGGTCCCGCTTTCCGCCGCGGTTATTCAAGACACCCGAGAGAGGGCCCCGGGGCCCAGCCCAGCTCCGGGGCACCATCACCGTCCTCAGGTAGTACCCGAGGGAGCCTCAGATTTCAAGGCTGTTATCGACACGGATGGGACCCTGCCCATCAATTGCACTCAGGAGAGAGTTGTGGAGGGCCCTGGGCCTCTGCCGGCCCGCACATCGGGCCCCTGGGCGAGTCATCTTCCTCTCACGCAGATATCACTGGGGCCACATCTGGCCGCGGAGGCGACATCACGTTCGCTTGTCACCTCGCTCTGTGGATCGGAGGTTAAGAAATTGGGAGGGGCACCCCATCTCGGGAATACTCCGCACTACATTCGGTGGACTTTCATCGAGTCATTCCTAATATGTCCCGCCGAGGGCCGATCCCGCATTTAGAGTCCATGATTGATCGGAGATTATTCACTACTGCCCTTCATGACTCCGAGGCAGCATTATTACCCACGAGTGGTGCTGCAGTTCTATCATTCTATGACATCTCGAGGAGCAGACATGGTCCGCGCGAGTCTAGCCATTGATGATCACATGAGTACCTCGTGAGCGGCCGATATTTCAAGAGTTTCACCGCTGTATACCGCCGGCCAATACACAGAGGGTTATAGATTGGGCTCCACCCGACTACAACGCGAGATGGTTCGACACTGCTAGAGACACCACAACCGGGACCACAAGATTTTCAGAGGCAGCTCCCCGCCTATGTCATTGACACCATTTATTCTCGACCGCCTATTCCCCGTTGCAACATTATGTACTACCGGAGGGGAGCCATCTTGAGGCTCTTTATCGACTCGTGAGGATACCGGCTTAGTCCTCTCGAAGCCGCGATGACCTCCTCATGCATTTCAAGGAGTAAGGTCCATCTGGGGTGGCCTGTGCGAGCAGAGATTCTTCTGTTGCTGATGCCGAGACTACTCGGCCAGGTTCTAGAGCATTTGGGATTCCCAAAGGAGCCCTGTATAGAGAGGAGGATTAGATGCCCTCTCGGTTCTCTACGCTGAGCGGTGATGACCATACCCGGGATCTTTCCACCTCCGGCCAGCACAGGATCGGGGAGGAGGTACGATCGTGCATCGAGGACTCCCACATAGATGATATGCCCGCCCTCGAGCCCGAGATGCGAGAGTCCAGCTCCGCTGCATGTCACCTTCATCCTCCTCCTCCACACACCACATCCGCTACCGCAACCGATACACCCGGGTCCATCCTATTCGCACCATTCACTGAGTATGTTCACAACGCCTAGAGAGATTGTGTGTGATGGATATCCGCTTCACTAGCAAATTATGACAAAGCCCCAGGATCTGAGGCTGACCCAAAGGTCACTCTATAAGCCTGTACAGATCATGACGACTTGGGCCTCCCAGTTCCCCCGATCGAGAGAGGAGCCCACCACAGATGCAAATTTCCATTTGGATGTTTTGGTCACAAAGAAGATAGTGGGCCTTTCGCACTCCACCACCACCACAAGCTACAGTTGAGGTGGTTAGGTTTCTTTATGATTTTGTATAGTTACCGCTTTATCAACCGCCTACTAATTTTGTTTAGGATTTATGTATTAGAATATAGTAGGCAAAGTGATATTTTGTATGTTTAGCTTGGTATGCATGTACTAGCCATTTCTGTTATATCAAAAGCTATTCGCCTATATATATATACAGATTTTTGCTTACCATGTTTTGTGGCTTTACCATATGTAATCGTTTTTCTTTTCAATTGAACAATTGAATTGCTTCAAATTGGACAATTGAATTGCCCTTTTGTTGGAGAATAGAATCCCTGTTTGTCGCCTTTATGTTAGAACAAATTCCATGCTTGAAACAATTTTTGGTCAGTTGAAGTTCCAGCATGCTCAGTCTTTGAAAATTTCTCTCCCTTTATAAGAATTCACACGCACTCCGCATTATTTCAATAGGTCAGTGGAATTTGTTTACTCTTTCGCCACAGCCGCTCTATGCTGGGCAACCTATGATAGGTTTGTGTTACCCACACTTGAAGACCAATTTTGTCTTCCAAAAGGAAAAGAAAAGGAAAAGCAAAAGAAAAGAAAACTAAAAAGAAAAAGAAAATAAAGTCGTGAAGTTTTGCCTTGAAACCCGAAAGAACGTCCGAGGGGTGTATGGCAAAGCCTTTGAAACCTGATGCCCTAAGCCTTAATTAGTCAGAGTCATCGATTTAGTGTCTGCTATACGGGTGGATAGGCAGAAAGGCCCAACGCATTTGTCAGGTGCTTGATTTTCTCAAGTCATTCGTAATCCGGTGAAGCCTCAGAGTTTGTGGTCGCTGATCCTTTGGCTTGATGCCCTAAACCTTAATTGGTGGGAGTCATCGGTGGACCTCGCTATACCTGACTTTGTGAAGTCGATTTTAAGAGTATCGCACTTACAATATAGTTGAATAAAGAAAGAAGTGAGTAACTATCCTATCTAGGTTGTTCAATAGCTAAGGCCATGATGCTAAGCAAAGGTTGGGGGTCGGGGACAACGGTAATTTATTGGCTTAATCTGCTATATAAAGAACCATTAGACTTAGGTGGAAATTCAAGTTGAGAATCATGGAATCAATATTGACCTAAAAATTTGTTCTTATATGGTTTGGCTCTTTCATGTGTCTAAGCCAAACTTGCGTCCATTTTTCACTTTCTTAAGGACAATGTTTATATGTACATACACCTTTTGAATCATAAACTTTTTTGAAAATCAACGTGACATATCTCCTTTAGTTTTTGCATTGTTAAGGACCAGCGTTTTGGCTAGGGGTGTGATTAGTACTCAAAAGTGCTATTTTCAACCCTATTAGGATAGGTTTCTGAGTGCTTTTCACTAATCATGTCATTTATGCCAATTGAAGTGTTCAAGTCTTCTTAGTATCACTTATGCCGTTTAGAGGTTATTTTTTGGTTGTTTTGCAGGTTTTTGCGTACTTTGGGAGTTCAATATCAAGACATATGATGAATCATGAAGATTGAACTCAATTGTCAGCCATCAAACAGACCAAAAATCAAAGAAAGAATGAAGGCAAAGTGATGAAATCGATGCGTGAGGAAGAAAAGAAGCACGTAAAGGATGAATCAAAGAAATCCCGTGAATTCGGCTAAGATTGCGAAAATTTCGCTGGGATTGCTAAAATTTCAAGAACCTTGTTAAAATTTCGCAACTTAGCCAAATTACTAATTCTTCGCTAGACAATTTGCAGAATTCGGGGCTAGGCACCGTTCCTAGCGAACTTTGCATTACTATCACATAAATTTCCTCACAGCAGCAAATTTCGCTAGCTGTAGCGAAATCACGCTAGCGAAATTTTGCATTTTTGCTATCTCTTGGTGATTTTCAGCTTAGCTAGCTAAATTTTGGAAGCCTAAATGGGAATTCACCGCCTTTGTCATGCTTTTGTAATTAATTCAACCGACTTCAATTTTGGTGTATTACTCTCTTGTCCCTAAAATTAGCCAAATTGTTAGGCTTTTTGGTATTTTCATACATTGGGTGGCCTATATAATCCCCCTCCCATTTTGTAAAACAAAGGAAGAAATTGAGGAAGCAATTTTTGGTAAGTTTTTATTTTTGTCTCGTAGTTTAGCTTAGGCTTTGCTTTTTCTCTCTCTTCTCTCTCTCCTCTTTCCTTATTTTCATGCCAAACACCCCTCTTGAGGATGACAACTCAAGAGATGCTTGGCTGTTTCTTTCTTTGAAGAGAAAGGAAGCTAGCTTGGTGGTGGGCATATGCAAGTTGTCCTCTTGTATTAAAAGCTACAAAAATCGTGTTTACGGCCCTCATCTTCTCAAAATATAGTTGAATAGCATTGAATGTTATTAATTATTGGCACACTTACTATGCTTCAGATACAATGCATACTTATTGCTAGATGCACCGTGGTTCATTAGATGGTCTTTTACGATTCTCCCGAGATGATATTTAATGTTAGGTTTCAAACCCGAAAAGGGGCAATAGATGGCTGTCAGTTCGTGTTAACTCAATAGGAGTTGATTTTAGGTGAGGTTTCTAGTTAAACATAGATCCTACTAGGCTTGGACTATAGGTTGCTTGTCATAACGCGAGGATAAAACCCGAGGACACTGCTTGTCCTAAGTTACTGCCAGTGACCTAAATCTTCAAAGTTAACTTTTCACACTTCATTTTCAGTTTTACGCTTAACTGGCCAAACTCATCACACTGTTTTTGAAACAAAAATCCAAAAAAGTCCAAATAGAAAGCCTTACCTTTTTACACTTATGCAAATCATTCCTAGGATGAAAACTCATCCCCGTGTTCGACCCTAGACCACTATACTGCAGTAGCTTGACTACGGTAGTAGGAGGAACTTAGGTATATAAATATTGTTGATTCAAATTTCAAATTCATCGTGGCACGAATCATATTACCTGGAGAACACTTATATTAGATATTGAATGGAATCACAAAGACTACATAGTAGGACTGTCCAACAACACCAACACCCTAACCTTTTTTCATCTTTGATCACTTTTACGTCCGAAGCGCATGATTACATTGGTAGTAATTAATTTAGTTTTACTTCCACTTAGTCATCACAACTGCTAGTTTGAATATTAAATAAGTATTATAATTTTGGTACTTAGCCCACTACAATTAAGGTTTTCCCTGTGGATCGATATCCATACCTTAAGTACACTATAGTACTTGACGAGCTTACACTTGCGTGATTAGGTAATTTGCACTATTTATTGCATATCCACAAAAACACAATCACGTAAGCGCCTATCACCAGGTGGCAGATATTTAAGGGATAGGGCCGCGGCTATCAAGGCCAAGGCCAAGGCCAAGGATGATCATCTCCAAGTGGATGATATTTCAAGGCTTACAGCCAACCAAGGCAAAGCCATGTTACCACGATCACCACTAGACACTCGAGGAGGGATTTGTCCTCAGTTGCAGGGAATCCCAGTAGTTATGGACACCCCGGGCCCTGGCCATTAGTGGGACATACACCTATGAGTTTATTCCTCCTTACCCCCACCATGGGCCGAGAGACAAGACGAGGGCGCCGTATAGGGCCTTTACTTACTTGCAAACAAGCCGATGGGCTAAATAAGGCCCATGCCAGGGCTCACAAGTCGGGACTTCAGGGACCCAAGGGCATGTCTACGCCATTACACCATAGACTCAGAGATCGTGATATCAATTTCTATTATCTGCTTTTACTCACGCCTATGGGCAAGAATATTGTTTGATTCCGGTGCATCTCATTCCTTTGTTGTTGCATCATGTGTGAAAGAATTGGGCTTAAAGGTCTAAATCTTAGAAAAGTCGTCGTATGTGAATTCTCCCCTCGAAACTAGGGTGAGTGTGATCAGATATGTCGGGATTGTAAGCTAGAGATCTCAGGGATTCTACTCATTGTGAACCTTAGGGTCATAAACATGTTAGAGTTTGATGTCATCCTCGGGATGGATTGGTTGACGACCCATCGTGTCGTCATCAATTGTGATCGTAGGAGAGTTACTGCCTACACATGGGATGATATTCGTGTTATGTTTCAAGGGGATAAGCATGATGCTTTACCTTAAATCGTGTACGACTCTAGGTGGCACGGGCAATTGACGGCTGGCTGGCATGCCTTACCTTGGAGAACGAGGTGAGACAGAATTTGAGTCTACCTAGAGTGGTTTGTGAATATGAAGATGTTTTTTCAGATGAACAACCGGGATTACCTCCATATAGGGATGTAGACTTCACGATTGAGTTACACCCTAGTACGACACCTATTTCTATGACTCCGCATAGAATGGTGCCTGCTGAGTTGTAGGAACTCAAGGTCCAATTGAATGAATTGTTGGAAAAGGGTTTTATTAGACCAAGCACCTCACCTTGGTGCACTTGGGTGTTGTGTAAAGCTGAGAACCAGAGGCTAAAGGGATTACTCCAGCCTTTGGAGGTAGCTAAGTGGAAGTGGGAGCATGTGACGATGGATTTTGTAACTCACTTGCCACGGACATCGCGAGGGCATGACATGGTGTAGGGGATAGTGGACTGGCTTACAAAGTCTGCAAACTTTTACATGGAATTCTAGTATCTATTGTATCAAACCGGGATCCCAGGTTTACAGCTCATTTTTGGGAGAGTTTCCAAAGAGCCATGGGGACACAGTTGATAATGAGCACAACTTGTCATCCCCAGATGGACGGTCAGTAAAAAAGGACCATCCAGACTTTAGAGGACATGCTATGGGCATGCGTCCTTTATCTCAAGGGTGGCTGGGAAGAGCATTTACCCTTAGTGGAATTCGCTTAGAACAACAGTTATCAGCGAAGACACTGGATAGAAAATCTATGAGGCACTATAATGGAGGCAATGTCGATCCTGAACTGAGGTAGGGAGATCCTCTGGCTGGTCCCGATTTGTTTAGAGACAACTCGAGAAGGTGGATTTAATACATAAACTTCTTCCTCATGGCTCGTAGCCACCGTAAAAGCTACCCCACAAATGACGCAGAACCCCAGAGCTCGAGGTGGGGATCATGTCTTCTTGAAGGTGACGTTTAAGAGAGGAGTGGTCAAATTCTACAAGCTGGGAAAACTTGTCGCCAAAGTGTATCAAGCCCTTCGAGGTACTCGAGAGGGTAGGTACGGTTGCTTACCGGTTGGATTTACCTCCAAGTTTATCGAATGTTCATATAGTGTTCCGTGTCTCCACGCTCCGGAAGTACAATCTAGATCCAACTCATGTAGTGGACTAGGGTGAGCTTGTTGTTGATGCAGAAGGAATCTTCGAGGAGGGACCAATATGCATCATGATAGCTTCCAGATCAAGTTTTCCGATTACAAGACCATGATAGCTACTAAGGTGTTATGGAAACACCAAGGAGGGGAGAAGGCACATAGAACTATAGCTCTTACACTTAATTATCCTTTGCTTTTATTAAGGACAAAGGTATTATTGGTTTAGCTAGCCTAGATAATAAATGACTATAGCATGCATGTGATTGTATGTATAGGCGTGAATTTTTGGACGAAATTCCCAAGGAGAGAAGAATGTAAAACCCGAGAAAAATCGAATTTTCCTGAAAAAGGGCAAAACAGTAAATCGCCACTATAATACAGGTTGAAAACCTAGAAATTTTCTAGATCTCGGATGATGAAATGGACAACACCATTGGATTCTTCTCTCGAAATCTAGTTACCAAGACGAATTTCGTCAAATTCCAGGATGGTCAGATTTTTCACGAATTTCGGGGCAAAAAGGAACCCAAATTAGTAGGTGACACATGGAATGATGCATGCATGCCATGTGCATGGCACAAGGCATGATGCATGCCATTGCATGACACATGGCATGATGCATGCATTCCATGTGGGTGACACATGGCATGCATGCATGCATGCCATGTGGATTTGTCCGATCTATAAAAACGGGATCAATGGAGGAAAAAAGAGGAAAAAAGAAAAAATGAGAAGAAAATGAGAGAGAAAGAAAGGGAGGAAGGAAGATCTGACAGCTTCTTCCTCTAAATTCCGGCATTCCGAAAGTCGTAGTTCGTTAGGCCAAGAGTAAAAGCTAGCTACGTTCCAAGAGGTTGGGATTTTTTCCACTGCCATTTCTACTTTGGCGGTCGTGGTAGGCCTTTCAGGATTGAGTTCCCACCTGTGTTTGGCCGTGTGGGACCCAAGGCCATGCGCAGCCGTGGCTGTGTTTCCACCATGGGGTCGTCTAGCCATGTGGGGTTGTCTAGCCATGTGGGGTTGTCTGACCGTGTGGGGCCATTTGGTCGCGGTGAGCCTCAGATCAGGTTTCCACTCTCGTCTGCCTGGTCTCGTGGGACCGCGAAATGCAGGGCCGTATGGGATCGCTTTGGTCGATAGTGGCCAGGTGGTTGTGTTTCCACCTTAGAGCCATTTAGTCGTGTGGGACCGCGAAGCAGTCGTGGGTGGGATCGTTGGACGCAAGGGCCATCCGCTACGTATGCGCTTGGTCTGAGTAGAGGCCTAACTCGTGTGGACTATCTGGGGCCATGTAGTGGCCATGTGGCTTGTGTTTCCACCCCAGGGTCAGCTTAGCTCAGGAACAGGTGGTCAGTGTGGGTGTCAGCCGCAGGCGCTCAGCCGAGTGTGAGCCGTTCTGCTTGGCTGGGTTAAGTCCCAACGCTTGCGGATGGTCTGGGCCGGTCTCAAATCTCAGGTAGGAACGGCTTGAGTAGACCTATGGTCGCTTTTCCTGTTTTAATCGGTAACCTGAATAAGTGCAAATTCCCGGTTGTTTAGGACTTACACGTGCCTTGCTACGGCCCAGTATGGCTAAATTTAGGGTCCGAAATATGGATTGTTTTCAATGACGTTGTTGCTTCGCTCGTGATAAAGACAGCGGCCCGTTATGGCTTGTTATGAAACTTATTCTTGTGTTACTTTTATGCAATACTGGGTCTTGATAACCGAGTTGTCTTTGTCACGCTCAGCTGATATACTGGTGCTAGTTATCTATTGAATGTTGATATATGAATTCTAATATATTACATTGAGATGAAATGTTGGAAATCATATTGATTGTTAATATATGTGTGCTATTATATTAACATTGAAGGAATGATGCTTGGAACTTATAAGCGTGTGTTATAATTGTCCAAAATGCCTGATGTGATGCATGGTTGGTATAGTCCATATGTCATTCATTACATATGAGACATGGAATTGATATGCAATGGTGCACATTGTATGCACTCCGACATCGTGATTAGATGGGTATGAGTGCATGGGTGGTAAATCGACAATGTGTTTGGTGTTTGATTTGGTGGGATCGGTAAAGGGGACAACGTCCAACAAAGTCACACGATTGATTAAAATGGTAAAGAAAATATACCTGGTATTAGCAAGCAGTGGATATCCTCCTTGCGAAAATCGCCACCACGGGCAGCTCTACTATGGTCCCCAACGATGAAAGGTCGAAAGTGTTCCAGTTTGCGAGCTTTCTGAGACACCGTGGTCCGCTACCCACACAAAGGCGCATGATTTTGAACATAAAATATAAAATGATCATTGTGATGTATCATCCAAAAAGCTATTGGTTTATAAACAAATGAAATTTGTTTTGAAAATGATCATCGATGTCATCTAGAATGACAACTATAATACATGTAATGAGAAGGCCAGGTGAGGGAGCCTGCGATAATTTAGAAGATGGTACATGGTGAGTCACATCTCATTTCATGGCATGACATGTAGGGATTCCATAAATCTGCATGTTCTTGTTGGAACGTAATTGTGAAATGTTGAGGATGATGGTACGCACTAAAGGAGTAGCCTCAGAGGAGGTATTCCCCTTACTAGGCGTTCAATTCCTTTCACGGGACAACCCTTTCAGGTACAGGGTAACACTGGTGAATGACGCTCATATGAGGTCGCGATTATGAAGAAGGCCTATGCCTTTGATAAACTCTTGTGTGGTGCTTGAGACAAACCAGTTCTAGAAAGTGATTGTACAAAAGAATGGTAATTAAATCTTTCGACTATCACAACATAAGGTATGTAATTATGGTAAGAGGTTGTACCATATAGACTAAAGAGGTTTAAGTCTTTTCTATATAGACTAAAACCCTCAAATTGCATATAGTTACAAGAGCCTTACACTTCTCTTGCATCCATGTCACTTCTTTTCGATAAATTTGTTTTGATAAAATAATTTTCTGTGGTTCATGATTTAAAAAATATGGTCTAATTTATGACACCGTAAGTGCACAAAGTCATACAAGTAGTAAAATCTTAATGTAGTCCATGTATCATTCCCACATAGATTGATACGAATTAAAGATCAACTACCCCAACTACTAAAATTCTATGCTATTTGGACTCAAAAATCACAATGAATTATCTGTGAAAAACAAAGATCCCCAGACTATTGACTACCGTTGAACTAAGGTAAAACAAAAGTAAATGAATAAAATAAATTGTAAATTCAAAATACTGGATCGAATCAGCCATCAGGAGAAATGAAAACTATCATTGAAGCATGAAATACCACCCTACACCAAGTACATTGCTTCGTCGTATGGATCCGATTGTCCAAGATTTCTTAAATTTTGAATCGATTTCTCCACATTCATCGGTTGAAACCCTTGCTTTCAAGACAAGATCAAACTGATTTACCTCGTATTTCCAATCCTCTTGCAAGATTTGAGTATTTTTCTTTCTCAATACTTCACACCCATTTCTTGATGACAGTAGATCTTTTGCATTTCCTTCTCAGGATTTTTGCAAAGCTTCTACCACTTAATTGGTGGCTCAACCTCCAGATCTATTGGTTCGTCCCTTTCCCTTGATTAGATCTAAGCTAACACGGGGTTAGGAACTTCCCTTTAGATGAAGGTGAGCTCTCTCGATGTGATTTATATTATTGTTAAATACTCCCCCTCTCCAACTTCAATTATGAGCGAATGGGGATTTATCAAATGAACCCTTAGAGCTCGCTAGCCTCATCAATGGTAGTCGAACATACCCATAAAAGAATGCTCTCATCTCTTAGGAATCTTCGTCTCTGTGTCACGCAGAGGGCATCCTGGAAATCAGAGCAAGATACATTCCCTCAACTGGTATTAGGTACTACTATTGGGAACTTAACAATTCAAAAACGACACCAACTAAGTAAACCGAACCCAAATAAGTTCTCCGATTTATGTGCAAGACTGTGAATCTAAATGTAAATCAAATTCAAAGAGAGTCAAGGTTCGACATCGTATCGCGAATTAAGAAATGGAGCACCGATCGCACTTTTCACCCACCTGTGAATTGCAATAAAACTGAGAAGAAATGAATTCCAAAAATTTGTGTAGATTTCATAAATTTTAAGGCAGTAATTTTAAGAAGAAAATAACATAAATAAAAGTTCAGCTCTACTCTGCTTCTACACCGCAGCGTATTCAAACTTAAAAGAAATTAAAGAAGAAAGAAATAAAGGAAAAAAATAAAATAAAATTCTACTCTAAACTATACACTGAGTTCCTCTCCTTTTCCCCTTTTTCTGGGTAGTGAAGACGGAAGCTCTTTTACTATTCTAACACTATCTATTTATACTGTCAAAAGGAATTGGGCCAAATCCCCAAAAAGCTCCAGGTGGAATTCCCAAAAGAAAGCCTAGCTCAATGTTCTATGTCGCGACCTCAAGTTGATGTCGCGACATGGATTTCCCTTGATTGCTCTAGTTTAGTCGCGACCTTATTTGCTCAGTGTTTCTCCAGAGTTGATGTCGCGACCACAGTTTCATGTCGCGACATAGTTGTCTTTCTCTTCTTCTAGCTTCTGAGTTGAGACCGCAGTTTTAAGTTGCGACCACATTTCTATTTGTAAGCTGACTTCAAGCTATGACTTTCTTTCCTGGTCGTGATTGTGTTGGTGGTCTTCTGCCTTCACAGGTTTCAATTTATGTAGCGACCTCAAGGTGATGTTGCAACCTCTTTTGATGTCCATTTCTTTTCTTCTGGTCGCAACCTCAATTCTTTGTTGCAACCAATTTCCTCCTTTCAACCTCTATTCTAGGTCGCGACCTCAAGGTGATGTCGAGACCTCATGTTGCTCTTTTTTCTGGCTGCGTGTAGTCTCAGTTGTTCAAAAGTAGTTGCGACCTTGATTTCTTTCCCTGCCGCCTTCTTTCTGTCGCGACTAATGAGCTGGTCGCGACATCATTTCAGATCCTTGATTAATAAATGGTCACAACTTCAGTTTCTTGGCAAGGACTCCGTTTGGCTTCAGGTTGCAACCTCAATTCTTCCTGTTGAGAATCTAGTTCCTGTTTTTATGTCACGACCTCAACGTCATGTCACGACCTCAAATAGTGCCTTCCATTAAAAACTAGTTGCAACTTCGCTCTTCTCAGAGAGACTTCCCTTTATGGCTCTATCGGGTGGATCCATGCAATCCACATCATACCGACGCCGCGACCCGCCATATTCACTGGCGTCGCGACATCAAAGTGGTGTCGCATGAAGATTCTTCAATATTTCCCTTTAGTCTCACCATTTCCTTTGTCGCAATCCTCAATCTTTTGTCAGCTTTAATATCCCAAGGTCGCACCCAATCTTTCAAGTCACAAATCCTACTTGCTAAGGGTCTTCTATTTCTTCCCAAAATTGATTTTGGTGATGTCGTGACTTGGAATTGACTGACAACTAAGCTTCCTGTCGCAACTCCAATTTTCAATTGCGACTTCATTTTTGCTTGTAGGCTGGTCTCTTCTGGTTTTTGCTGAGATTTTAGCTTCTGCTATATTTTCCTGCAAAATTAAATTTGAGTAAAATATCCACATTTCTGCATACAAATCAACATTTATCTTATAATATGCTTAGAAAAATGGATTTAAAATCTAATGAGTTTTGACCTATCAAGACAGGTCAACAATACCGCGAACGACGCTCGACGAGGCTCGTGATTATGAAAGGCCAACATGTGGCCTCGATAAACTCTTGTAAAAGGTGCTTGAGACAAACTAGTTCTAGAAGTATTTTGTACAAAAGAATGGTAATTAAATTCCTCTTTTCGACTATTGCCAATATAATGGTATGTACTATGGTGTTATGGTTGTGATCTGGACTCACTTTACAAGATTTAAGTGCATTATTCTCATATTTTTAATTTAATTATGAATGAATGGGTCCTGGTGAAGGGACGTATAGAGGTGGTGCCGAGTAACTCAGATCCACGAATAATCGTACCTCACCAAGACCAAAACTTAGGTGCTAAATTACTTAAGGTAGAATTTCCATAAAGTTGACAATACTTAACGACCCTAGTTTTGGGCTTCACACTCACCCCTAAGAGTGGGGTGGGGTGGGGAGGGGAGAGAGAAGCGACAAGAAAGTCAAGCTGACGAGACATTGAAAAAAAAAGAAGCTCACTTTCTAGCCAATTTTAGATTCTATAATCATTAAAAATTTAAAAGACGGGCCAAAGTGGGTCAGTTTCAATCTAAGCCCAAATGGCTATGGGCTTATTAGGGTCGGGTCAATAGGCCTAGGTTCTATTTGGGCCATCATTTTTCTAACCCAATCCTTAAAAAATGCAGGCCAAAATGGACCTCCCATTATCCCCTAATGCCTTATACCCCCACCAGATCGAGACTTATAGCAATAGGATGGCAATGGGAAGAGTTTTTATTGATTTAAGGTATTGTTTAGTCGAGCCCTAATTATCTAAAAATTTATAATTATTTTATTTTATATTCTAATATATTAATAATAATAATAATAATAATAATAATAATAATAATAATAATAATAATAATAATAATACCATATTTAAGACTCAGAGCAAAAGAGAGATGACAATGACTAGTTTTTATTGGATTAAGGTATTGTTACCGCACCGACATATTTTAAAAAATTATTTAAAAGTAATTTTATATTATATTCTACTATATAATAATAATAATAATAATTGAAATAATTTATAAAAAATTATAATATTTTATTTTTATGAGATATATTAATTTTAATATGATAAAAATAAAACTAAATATAAGATCGATTAAAGTAAAGCTATACTAAGATGCGACATGGGAATTTTCAACTCATTTCACCGCTTAATTTTTTAAACAGATCGAGAAATGATTTAAATAAAAGGTGAGATTTGTGATGGCCGTCGCCTAAATCACCCTGTTGTCATCCTTGTGACTAGTGTGTAACCATCTCCCAATCTTACCTACTATCCCAAAATCAGATCATATTTGCATCGAATAAATGTGTTTTGTTTTTCCTTTTCGCCATTTTTGTTCACTCGCATTTTTAACACCTGAAAAAAGCAAGGCCGCATCCCTTTGAGAAATTATTGTTTAAAAAATATTGTTTAATATGAATTTTGACTTCACTTTTCCAAATTATTCCTTCTTCTCCCGACTTCCTTTTTAACGTTAAGAATTGTATGTCCTGACTTTATTTAAGTCGATGGATTTGATCTTGACTCAAGCGATAAAAAAGGTTGAATTTCAAAGTATTGTATACGATAAAAAAATATTTTCTTTTTTTCTTTTTTTTTTCCTTTTATAATTATTTCACTTAAAGTCTTCCATAATAACAAAAACAGGAAAAGTTTGTTGTCGATAATGTAGTCAAACCAGTATGCCTGAGAGCAAATCATGGAAGTCGCCCCAAATCTAAAGTATACCCCAAGACTTTGTTCCCTATTGAGTCTCGTCTTCTCCCTTTCGTGTCTTCGTCCCTTCTTCCGGAAAAGTTCATGCAAACATATCCCTAAAAAGCAAGGCAGCCGCCATGCCGTAATCTAATAAAGTTTGGTGCCTTTCCATGTTTCCTCGCTTGTCATGGCCACTGGACTGAAACACGCATTAATATAGGGATAAAGAAACACACACACACATATATATAGATGAAGCTCTGTCCAATACGGGATGAAGTTAATTCTCACCAAAAAATTAGAAATTATTACTATTCTAGCACAATTTGATGATTCTAATGAATTTTATTAGATTGGAAACTCATTTCTAGGTCGTGTATCGTTTCATTCTTGTGATAATGTTTGTGTTCCTTTGGACTGAGGAAAAAATAATTTCCAACGCTATTCACTTGTGGTTTCCTTCTCAATTCTTTTACAGAATAAATTAATAAGATGGGAATCATACGGGCATAGACATTTTTGGTAATTCACTAATTTGTGTGATTGTTTGGAGGTTGAAAGAAGAAAATTAAGACCATGCACGTGTTAATATTCCACCTAACAATAGTAATAATCTAACAAGAATGAGCAATGATAAATGAAGAACTTTCTAACCATAAAAAGGATGTGGAAACCCTGTAGAGGTAAATTAAATCACTTGAAAATATCTTTTTCCAATAACATAATGAAAATACAAATATATCGAGCACTGAAGTGAAAAACCATTGTCCCATGATATTATGAGTAGAAAGGCATTGGGAAGAAACTAATAAACCCTGAGCCTCAAAACAGGCCGCAAATAAACCCTAATTCTTCAACCTTCCATAATCCCTTTACTCAAGTTCAACTCTTCGATCTTATCAAAAACCCTATTACTATGTATCTTCTCCAAAACTAAGGAAGATCATACACTTGGGTAGCTATTGCTATACACTCCTAGCTAACTAATATCATATGAAGACTTGCGTAACAAGTTGCCTTCTTCTTCTAGGTTTGATTTATCATTTGTATATATATATATATATATATATATATATATATATATATATATATATATATATATATATATATATATGAAGTTCCTTTCCTCTTCGTAATTTTCTCGAACTCTCTGTAATCCCCTCTCTCTCTCTTTACAAAGAATAAAATAGTCTTTCAGCTTCAGATGTTCTTATCATGGTATCGTAGCAAATGTAGTCACAATGGCATCTCGTTCCTTCTTCACCATCTCCTCAACTATCTCCGATCGCATATTTCTTCTATCACGCTCCCATCTCGCTTCTGCACCACCGGCATCGATTGAACGCTCCAATTATACACTTAGGAGATTTTACTCCGCCTACCGTCGTGTGTATGAGCTTGAAGGTTTCATCGGGTACTCAATGGGTTCGTTAATTTCGATTACACACACGGGGTGTTGATCGATCGCTTTTGTGAAGTTAGATTTTATCTTCCATGTCCGAATCAATGCTTACTATGTGGATACATCACATACTCTTCCGAACTGAAAACTTTAGAACAGCTTTCATCTACCGTGATCTAGAGCTCAGATTCTTAATCTTCGATTTCCTTCCCCAAATCTACAAAAAAAAAGGTCAGTAGTCCTGCTGATGCATATGCACCACATGTTAACTTCCATGAGATGTCTAGGGCTTCTCAGCTATAACTAGCCAACCCGTCTCAAGTCTCTATATCTAACTGCTCTAGAACATTCCTATTGTGTATAAATACGCCTGTGGCTTCATTCAATAGGATTACAGTTCTCCGGAAACCTCCTCTCCAAGTTTTATTTTCTCTTAGCATTTATCAAACATCAACACTTCATACGTAATCTTTATTTGCTCGCTTGTTTTCGATGAAACAAATTTTCTATATCTTCGCTTGTTCTCACCAAAGTCTCCTTTCTTCCATCCTTTGTCTCTTCATCTTCTTCACCGCTTTTCATTTTCCTTTGGCTTCAGTCACTGCAAGCCTGAGTTAGCCAACATCTTATTTCTTTCAATCATCACCTCTCTCTATTTCAAATTCAGCCATTTCCTTCAACAACTCCAAATGATCACATTTCTTCTCTAAAGTTACTTCTTCAAGATCTACTTGTTGATACCACTAGTGTCCCTTTGCTTCCTCGTTCCTTCCATCTCACCTTTATCATCACCCGCTTCTTCTTCATAATCCTTGTTTGCCTTTACTCTCGCACCTGCTTCATTTCTTCAACCACTTATTGCTCTTTTGTTTGTTCTATACATCCTTTACAAACCGTGAGCAAAATCTCGTGTTCTTAAACCTAGGACAAAATTATCTACCGGTAGTTCTATTGCCCCCGAGCCACTTAACTGCTTTCCCTCAAGCCTCCCTAATCCTCAATGGAATTAGAATTTCAAGCTCTTTAAAGACAAAACCCGGGATTTAATTCAACCTACCCGAGACAAACTGTTGTACGTTGAAAGTGGGTCTTCTCCGCACCAAATATATTGGGTCGATGAACCCTTGACAAATACAAACTGTGTGATGAAGGCCAAAGGTTTTCAAACAAAACCCCCTGGCATTGATTTTTTGATACTTTTAGTCCAAAGGTTAAATCTACTATCACTATTTTCTCCCTCGCCGCACTATGGACGTGAGATTCAACAGTTTTGATGATACAATGCTTTCCCTAAACGGAGAACATGATGAGACGCTTTAATGGCTCTACCACCGGTTTTGAAGATCCCTTCGGTCCCATTTTTGTTTGTAAACTCAACAAGGCTCTTTATATGGCCTCAAGCAAGCTCCAGTTTGGTTTGATTGTCTTAATCTCACTCTTAAGCATTATTAGAGTTTCGGGCCCTCTCTATTTATGGTCTTCACTATTTTTTTGCTCGTATTCATGGCCGATGCTCTTGTCCTTGTGTATGGGACTCATATCTTGATCACAGGGGAGGATTTATCAGCTTATTCATACTTCCTCATCTCAAGACCCGAATAAGTCCTTTTGCCTCAAACTTTGGGATGTTCATTGCTTTCGATTCAGTACTACTGACTAATTATTTCCTTCTATCTTAAGCAAACTAAATATGCTACTGATCTACTTACCCAAACAAATATGCTCAGCTCTTAAAGCTTGTTCTAATTTCTATGAGTTTCATAATAAACTTTGCTGTGATGACAACTCTCAATCTTCTCTCAACTTTCTTATATCAAGTACTATAGGTCTCTTCTCAAGATCTAAATCATACCAGCCCGACATTTCTTCACGTGAACAAACTCTACCTAATTCTTGTGCCTCTACTACAACACTGGGTAGCCTGCAAATCATACCAGGTCTCTTCAGTATCTAAATCATAAAAGGGACTCTTGATTATGGCATTTCTTTAGTCCAAATTTATTTTAAGTTCGGCTTTCGATGCTGATCAACAAATCTTGATGATCGAAAAACCAATGCTGGACTTCTGGCCTTCTAGACCAAATCTCATTACCTGAGTTCAGAGAAGAAAATGTAGTGACTCGCTCAAGTACGTAGTCTGAACATAGAGCCCTTGCCGCCACCGTCGAACTTGTTTGGTGCGTAATCTACTTATAATGCTTGAATTTCCTCCTGCCCACACCCCAAGTGTCAGGGGTGCGATAATGTCGAGCCCACTACATAAATCCAGTACATCATGCGAAAGAAGCATATTGAGTTAGATATTCATTTTGTCGTAAATCCGTAAACTTAACGCAAATCAGAGGTCCCGGTGTATATCTCTTATGATCATAAACTAGCTGATTTGTTTACTAAGCCACTTCCCTTTGAATGATTTTCCTATTTATGTCACAAGTTTTCTGGGATCTCCCTCAATCCGCCTGTGGTATATAACTAATGTGATCGATAGAGATTCCGATAAACCTATGCCTACATCACATGAGTGTATCTTCTCCAAAACTAAGGCATCATACACTGAAGCATGTTATGCACTCCTCGCTAATTCAACACTGCTGCGTGAAGACTTGCAAAACAAGTTGCCTTCTTTCTCTTATAGAATGATCTACTGTCAGATATATATGAAGTTCCTTTCCCTTCAGAATTTCGAACTCTCTCAGAACTATATTTCTTTACAAAGAATAAAATAGTCTTCATTTTCTCGTATGTTCTTATCACACACAAACTTGTGGAATATCGTAAATATTAAATGGCCTAATATACGCACCATAAATGGACAACTTAGCCCAATTACATTCTTCATCATCCCTTTTGATTTTGCATTCATTCATGCATGGGCTAGGAAACTTCACTCAAGTAGATCAAATAACTTAATTAGTGACACCTGATTTACTTATGTGTATAAATTCCTTTACATTCAATCAAGTAAACTGCATGACACACCCCCACCCCTACTAAGAAAGGGATGTGCCTAAGAACCCCACGTAACTCCCAAGCTTGATACTCTCCAACGACTAGAGAATCTCGTGAAGTCGGTCGCGTTCCCGGTCGAAACCCGCAAAAAATTTTATTTTCTAAACTACATTTTATAAAATTCCCTACAAAGATAACAAATTTACTTATGTGCCATGTCCCAAAACTTGAAAATACAAATTACACTTCTCAAATATGGCAACCAACAACACTTCTTCAAAAGAGCATTAGGCTCATCATATTTTCATAAAACAAAACTATGTACATACATATGCACAACTATGCAAGTTCAAAATATTTTCTTACAAATA
Organism: Tetrastigma voinierianum; assembly: GCA_016808115.1. Classification (NCBI taxonomy): domain Eukaryota; kingdom Viridiplantae; phylum Streptophyta; class Magnoliopsida; order Vitales; family Vitaceae; genus Tetrastigma; species Tetrastigma voinierianum. The sequence goes on along the minus strand of JAEQBH010008890.1, from coordinate 7,985 downwards.
TCTACAATAGTGAGTAAATACAACACATATAACTAGTAGTAAGGAGGACCCTGATATGTCCCAAATACATGATCTCGCACTCGAAAATAATTTTTAAAACCTCGAAAATAATGAGCTAAAAGAGTCATGAGTGTATGCTATAAATTGCTTGCTTTTTCGAAATGTCTCAAATCAGAAACTATCTTTTACAAAACATTTTCAGAAAACCTTACTTGCTTTGCTATAAAAGTTTCTAAAACTTTTCATAAACTGCTTGCTTGCTTTGCTATAAAAGTTTCTAAAACTTTTCATAAAATGTTTGCTTGCTTTGCTATAAAAGTTTATAATTTTTTATAAATCAAGCTATTGTTGGCTATAAAAGTTTATAAAACTTTTTATAAACTGCTTACTTGCTTAATGGTCGATTTAAAGCTGTATGTAAAACGCTTATAAAATAAAGATCAACCACTGAGGCCTTCTTGCTTGTCAGGACCTCATAGTAAACACTCGAACCTCGTATTCTACCGTGCCTAAGTGGAAGACCTCGTGTCCACATCACCATTCCAGAATATTGTGGAATGCTTCATCACCACATAAATAGCTAGCGCGTTTAACCCTATACCCAAGACGTGCCATGGTCCTCCCCAATATTATAATGCATGAGCCAAGTCCGCCGTAATCAAATCTAAAATGCAATGGAATCGTCCTAACTTCACCGTACGTACCTTAATACCGAATCGTAATGCTTGCTTAAACTAGGATTTCTTAGCCTGATTTATAAAAATATAATTTGCTTGTTTATTGATTGCTTTATAAAACATGGTTTAACAAATCAAAACCATAAGCTTTAAAATATGGTTTAACAATTAAAACCATAACAATATAAGTTTGCTTGCTTGCTTAATAAAACTTATTGCTTGCTTGCTTGATTGCTTTTTAAAATATGGTTTAACAAATCAAAACCATAAGCTTTAAAATATGGTTTAACCAATCAAAACCATAAGCTTTAAAATATGGTTTAACAATTAAAACTATAAGCTTTAAAATATGGTTTAATTAAAAAACCATAAATATACCACAGAAACAAATTATAAGAATATTAATTAGTATTGAAAATAAAGTTTAGAACACTCACTTTTTTACTTACAATTATCGAAAGCACCGACTTTTGGTAATTCTCCGCCACGCGACCCTACACATCTGGCGTATTAGACCACACGTCATCACAACTAAGCACTCGCACACTCGTTACAATTAAATTTTTCAAAATAGGCCCTAAATGCCATTCACAGGCATAAGGCTAGATTCTAGACTTAAGGGGCTTTCCGTAGAGTCCAAGAACACCCTAAAACGGTTTTGAAAATCCCGTCTGCATTTTATCCAAAATAATCCCGAATTTCAACTCGAATCAGTTCAAACAATTCCAAATCAGCACTGATTATCCAAAAATTGGGCCCTAAAATTCCCAAATTCAAATTCAAAATTTTAGGACCGAAATTTACGACTTCTCAAGGCTCTAAGCAAACCCAAGCCATTAAAATGACCTTAGGATAGAAATACACAAGTAGAAAATTCCTACCAGAGTTTGATGAACGCCAAGATTTTGGTGCCCACACGTAGCCCCTGCTATGGAATAATTTTGCCTTCTACTCGACGAAAAACCTACTATCCGATCTTCAGAGATCTTAGAAAGAAGCTTAAGAGAGCTGAGTGACAAAAATCTTCCCTCCTGCCCCAAGCCCTTCTCTATCCGTCTTCTCCTTCCCATTTGACTTTTATCTTTTTATCTTTTTTTTAATTATTATTATTATTATTATTATTGTCATTTGGATATATGGCTCATATTGTCTCATTCGGGTCCGTTTCTGTCTCGAAAAATTTATTTCCTTTTAGTTCAATTTATTTTAAATGAACTCAACTCCAGTTATTTCATGACTCCTGAGATTTGCGTAAAAATCTCATCCCTGGAGTCACTGATGACTTATCACCCAGAAAATCGTATAATATTCCGATTGTCTCAAAATTCGACGAAATTTTTCTAGGTCACTAGATTTCGCGAGATGAATTTAATGGCGCAGGCCTGTTTCGTCATCCGAGATATAGAGAATCTTCTAGGCTTCCCTGAACAATTATGGCAATTTATTATTATTATTATCATTTAACTAATTAAAGTTTCCATGATTTGTACTTTTACCTCCACTTCCTTAATTGCAAAAAGTGCCACCATTTTTCAAAACTTTACAATTAAAACTACTATGGCACTCCAACTAATTAAGGAAGCCCTCGGGTGCACATATGCGAATTCTACGGTTAGCATATCGTACACCCTCCTCGTGACTGGCTTACAAATCCTCCATCATTTGGAACATTTTGTCCTTGAAATGAATAAACTAAACTCAAAGGAAAGGAAAATACCTCAATCAGAAAATAGTTAAGGATACTGTCGGCGCATTTGAGCCTTTGGCTCCCAGGTAGCTGCCTCTCTCTCATGATTCTTCCATAAGACTTTAACTAAAGGAATCACCTTACTCCTTAACACCTGTTCCTTGCGATCTACAATGTGCACAAGTGTTTCCTCGGTCGTTCTCCTTTAGCCGCAGACCGGGTCGCTTCTCTTAGCACATGTGAAGGATCCGATGTAATTTCTTAACATCGATTGAAGGGATGGAATGTGTCATGAATCTTGATAACCTGGGGTAACTTCAACCCTGTGTTATTATCCCACCCTGCCTACAATCTCATAAGGCCCTATAAATCTTGGACTGAGCTTGCCTCGCCTCCCAAATCTCAAAACACCCTTCCAAGGGGGAAATCTTCAGAATACCTTGGCCACCAATCTCGAATCGGCAAGTCTCTCGTGGATTCCGCTTGTCCTCATAACTTCTCCTGCCTATCTCTTGCTAATCTTCAAGTTATCACAAACAACTTCACTTTCTCCGGGCTGACCGCGCTAACTCGTGGCCTACTAGCCTCCTCTCGCCAACCTCATCCCAAAGACATCGAGTCTTTACATTTCCTGCATAAACGCTCAAACGGAGTTTTTCATCTCTATACTAGCTCGATAGGGCCGCTGTTGTAGGCAAACTCCAACAGTGCCAAATGAGTATCCCAACTCCCCTTGAATTCCATCACACAAGCTCTTAGCATATCCTCTAACGTCGGAATGGTCCTCCGACCGGCCATCCGTCTCGGTGATGAAATGATGTGTCGAAATGAAGGCGAGTACCTAAAGCCGCCTCGCAACCAGGCCAAACCTGATGTGAACTCGGGTCTCGACCAAACTATCAAAACTGGAATCCCATGAAGTCTCACTATCTCATCCACATACAACCAAGCCAACTTTTCCAGAGAATCCTCAACATTAACTGGCAAAAAATGAGCAGACTTCGTTAATCGATCAACTATCACCCATATAGCATCATGCTACCTCTAAGTCCGTGGAAAACCTGTCATAAAATCCATAGTGATCTTCTCCCATTTCCATACTAGAATAGTGGAGTAAATCAGATCTTCCCACCTACTTTGATACTCCGCTCTTCAATTGCTGACAAAGTTAGCATTCGAGACGAAACCTGCGATCTCTTTTTTCATCCCATTCCACCAGTAATGTTCTTTCAAAGTCCTGTATATCTTGGTACTACCTAGATGCATAGAATAAGCAAATGAATGTGCTTTTTCCATAATGTTTCTCTTCAGCTCGCCATACTCTGGAACACACATTCTCTGCCCTTTCACTATCATGCCGTCATCTCCGATTCCAGAAACTCTTTGTTTTCCCTTTCTATCTCTTCCTTAAGCTTAATCATCTATGGATCTTGCAACTGCCCTGCTCGAATCTGATCCACTAGGAGAGGTCTAACATGAAATGTGGCTAACAATTCTCATGAATCCTCAGCCTCCAATATTACCCCTAAAGCTCTTAGATCCACCAATAGTGGAAGATAACTTGATCTCATATGAGACAAAGAACTCTCTAGCCGCCTACTCAAGACATCTACTACGACATTAGCTTTTCTTGGATGGTACTCAATAGTAGAGTCGTAGTCCTTAATCAACTCAAGCCATCTTCTTTGTCTCAGGTTTAACTCTTTCTGGGTGAAAATATATTGAAGACTCTTATGATCTGTAAAGATCCTCCAAGGAGCACCATATAAGTAATGCCTCCATATTTTCAGGGCAAACACTACTGCTACAAGCTCTAAGTCGTGTGTAGGGTAATTCTCCTCATGTTTCTTCAGCTGCCTAGAGGTATACGCAATCACCTTATCATTCTGCATCAAAACACAACCAAGGCCCTGCCGGGAAGCATCACTGTAAACTACAAACCCATTTCTCCCATTAGGCAAAGCTAGAACTGGAGCTGAAGTCACTCTACCCTTTAACTCCTCGAAACTCTGCTGGCAAGCATCCACCTAATCATACTTGACATCTTTCCTTGTCAGCTTGGTTAGTGGGGCTGCTATCCTGGAGAACCCTTCAACAAACTTCCTGTAATACCCAGCTAAACCAAGGAAGCTTCTGACCTCTGACACATTCTTTGGCGATTTCCAACTTACCACAACTTCTATTTTCTGGGGATCCACACTCACCCCCTTAGCTGAGATCACATGACCTAGGAATGTCACCCTGTCAAGCCAAAATTGGCACTTGCTCAACTTGGCATACAACTTCGGCTCCCTTAGGGTCTGCAACAAAATCCTCGATGTTCAATCTTCCGATTAATGAATACACTAGGATATCATCGAGAAGACTATGATGGAACCCATCAGGTAATAAAATGGGTCAAACACGGCTTAGAATATCTTGCTCATCAAACCCAAAAATGCTATTTGGTCATTAGTCAAACAAACCAAGAGATCACTGTAACTCATAATGCCCAGAGATGTCTTGAATGCAGTCTTAGGAACATCACTATCCTGCACTCTCAACTGATGATACCCCGACCTCAAATCTATCTTGGAGTACACTCAAGACTGAGCCGATCGACAACTCATCGATCCTAGAGAGTGGATATCACTGGCGGATGGTAACTTTGTTCACCGCTCGTAATCTATCCGCATAACCGCAACCCCATCTTCTTTTCACAAAGAGAATCGAGCTCCCTACGAGATATGTTTGGTCAATGAATCCCTTTACTCAACAACTCTTCCAACCGAGCCTTAAGCCCCTCAACTCGCAGGAGCCATCCTATAAGTGAGGAATGGAAATAGGCTCAAATTCCCCGGGATCAATCAATGGTGAAACCCACTTCTCTATCCGGGAGTGTAATTCACAATATCATAATATTGTGAATACATCCGGGAACTTCTTAACAACTGGAATATCATCCACTAGAGTCCCCTCCTTCCCTGTCTCCACCACATAAGCTAGATAGCCCTGACAACCCTTATGCAGCATCCTCTACGCTGCCATGATGGCGGAGATCATACTGGAAAATACCTCTCTGCGTATTCCCCTAAACTTTACCTCCAAGTTCCCTGGCCTATGCAACTTTACTTCCTTTTTATAACAATCTAATGTGGCCCTATGGTGAGACAACCAATCCATGCCGAGAACCACATCAAAATCTCATATCTGGTGTATTACAAGATCCGTTGGGAACTCCCGTCCCCAATCAAACTCTACTATCTCGACTACTCCACAAAGACTAACCTGATCTCCCACGCAAGGGAAACTCTACACGACCCTTAATGGCTAGGGTCCTCTATCCGGAAGCAATCGAAGAAAGGCCTCGATGCAAATGAATGTGTAGCCCCCCGGGTCCACTAATGTATATGCATCATGATCATGATAGAAATACTACTTAGTAACCACATCCGGTCGTGATTTTCATCCCGTCGAGTCACAAAGATAAACTATGGCCTCGAGTACGAGTCTCGTCCCGCATCCCTAGGGCGCTACTCCGCCTACTCACCACCGCCCCACCTCAGGCCGTGACCGGCCCTCCGCATGAAACCTCTCCTTGAAGGCCTCCCGAGCGCTCATCTCTGCGGCCGGGTAGCCGGGCTGGCTATCATGTCTCGCACCAATCAACCGAGGATTAATTCCTAATGAAATGGCCTTCCCGGCCATAGTGGAAACACCCCAGATCGTGATTCTTACACTCCCCAAAGTGTCGCTTCACATATATCAAGCGCACTCCGGGAGGAATACCTAGTGTCATTGCCGGTAACCTGGGGCCTCATTGATCCTCGACTAGAGGCGCCTCCCCCGACCAAGACTACCAGAACTCACCCTTTGCTTCTACTGATCAATTCAGAGCTCTGGGGTTGTCCGGTTCCCTCTCCTCTTACTTTCCGCCTACCCGATATTACAACAGAAGACTCTTCTCTCAACCCTTGGGGACGACCCCAACTGTTCCTAAACTGGGTTTCCGAGGAACAACACACAAATGAACTCTTATCTGGTGCTATAATCCTACTAAAAACCGCTTGCACTTCAGGACTTCACCACCTTGAATATATGGAACCAATCTGACTAGCTCTGAGAACCTCTTCTCATACTCTGATACTGACATGTTCTTCTGCTCTAATCTGAAGAACTCCTCAATCTTCGAATCCTTGTGACTCTGAGGAAAGAATCTGTAAGTAAACTCTTGTTGAAACTGGTCCCATGACATACCATCAGGATACCTCCTATCTACGACATCCCACCAACTTAGCCCCGTTCACAAAAACCCGAAAATAGACCTTTGACTCATTCAGTGCCCATAACTCTGTAAATCTTGTTTACTCTGTCCAACCATAACCAGGCTGCCTCTGAATCGCCACTGCCGTCATATGGCTAGGCGCCCAACTTTTGTGCTCTCTTTATAGACCTCCTAGGCTCTATAGGAACCTCTCCGTGGTCATGGAGGCGGGCCGAGGTCGTGGCTACTCGACGAGTCACTATAGCCACTATCCGAAAGCAATCCGTGCCACCCGCCTATAGTAAATAACTCGAACTTGAGCCCTCCGTGGCCCGGGATGATTGCACCCCGACCTGCCATCGGAGGTCGATTCATGGAAGCCAAGAGAAGAAACAAATCGCGCCTAACTCCCTTGTGTACCACATGCCGTGGCCCTGTAATGGCTTTCCTAGGGACTCCACTCCCGACGTCCCTCTACCTCGACATAGTGCTTATCTCGCAAAATCAACTGCTTAGTACTTTGAAACACATTATGTATGTACTTTGAATTTCAAATGTGTGGTCGCTAATAAAGGTAAAATAAGCAGTATAAGAAAACTACGGGGCTTAACAACACAGGTTTCCTAAGACTTTGCTCTAGTACAAACTTGACAAACCCCCACCCCTACTAGCAGGCGATGTGTCGACAACCCCACAGAACTCCCAGCCAATTTTTCCAACGACTAGAGAATCCTGTGAAGCTAAGCCGTGTTTCTTGCTGAAAACCTGTACAAATTTTTTTTCTTTTCTAAACTTGTTATTTTATAAAATTTTGATAGCATAACAGCTACATATAGGACATGCCCCAAAACCTGTAAATACAAATTACACTTCTAAAATATGGCAACCAACAACACTTCTTCAAAAGAGCCTCAGGCTCATCACATTTTCATAAAACAAAACTATGTACACACATATGCACAATTATACAAGTTCAAAGTGCTTTCTTATAAATATCTACAATAGTGAGTAAATACAACACATATAACTAGTAGTCAAGGGGACCTTGATATGTCCTAGCTTTCGGCGTATCTGTACCTGAAAAATAATTTTTAAAACCAGGAAAATAATGAGCTAAAAGAGCTCAATGAGTGCATGCTTTATAAAATGCTTGCTTTTTCTTAAAAGGTCTCAATACTGTAAAACTATCTTTTACAAAACATTTTTAGAAAACCTTACTTGTTTTGCTATAAAAGTTTCTAAAACTTTTCATAAATTGCTTCCTTGATTTGCTATGAAAGTTTCTAAAACTTTTCATAAAATGCTTGCTTGCTTTGCTATAAAAGTTTATAAAATTTTTTATCAATTGTTTGCTCGTTTTCATATAAAGTTTATAAAA